>CM064565.1:21437895-21662094 GCA_032716605.1 Paralithodes platypus | reverse complement strand
ACATTTCTTCCAAAGCCAATATGAGAAGGATCAAGATAATTAGGTGACTAGCATCGCTTTGGCCATTTTATCACTTCCAAAGACATAATTTGAACTATTAACCATAAATTCATCTCTACATAATTATACTCTAAGTAAGACTAGAAACTAAATAAAATATAAATAAATTACAAATTCAATAATATATACTATGCGTTCTGTTAATACTGCCAATCTAGTTCATTAGATCACATATTTGATTATTGATATCAGTTATGTTGTCTGCGAATCATTGTTTTGTGTGAATAGAGTCGTGGGGTTACCAAATGGTGAGCGTTGAAGGTTGAGATATTATCCAACCTTAGCCATATTAAAACAGTTTTGTGGATGCCAAGATGACACTGGTCAAGGCTCTTTACATTTGTGTTCTAAGTGTTTTGAAAAGAAAAAAATATATATATATATACTGTATATATAAACAATGAACGGAGACAGTAACACACACACACACACACACACACACACACACACACACACACACACACACACACACACGCACACACTGAAAAGACTCACCATGAACGAATGACAACCATTTAACAAATAAGTATTTACTTTGATTCAAAGAAAATACACGTAATTTAAAAACAAAAATATAGCATTGTATATAATGTGAGTCAAGACCTCCATTAACCACTGGGTTCATAAGGTCATCTATGAACATCGTGTGTTAACTCTATCAGTGACGTTGTTGTTGTTGTTGTTGTTGTTGTTCACCAAGCTGCCTGTGGCCGAATAGCCCCAAGGCCCCGAGCAATGCCAAGGCCATAACCGAGCGCCCCCACAGAACCCTCCCTGCCGACCACAATAAAGCCTGGGTGACCGAATCCACTCCATGGCGGGGAGCTGAGGAGGGTGCGGAAACGCCCGGGAAACCAAAGCCCCACCCAGGGCCCTGTGCCCCTCAGCAATTATGAAGAGAAAGTTGAGGGGCAAGGGAAAAATGTGACGCTTTGGCTTTCAATTTTGGTAGATTGGGAGGTCAATCCACGGAATAGACGCCGTCACTTGAGATCCAGAAAATATATAAGAAAGGAACAGTGACGTTGTTTGGGTTATTGGGATGACTATTAACCAGTGGCTTCATAAGGTCATCTATGAACATTGTGTGTTAACTCTATCAGTGACGTTGTTTGGGTTATTGGGATAACCATTAACCACTGGGTTCATAAGGTCATCTATGAACATCGTGTGTTAACTCTATCAGTGACGTTGTTTGGGTTATTGCGATAACCATTAACCAGTGGGTTCATAAGGTCATCTATGAACATCGTGTGTTAACTCTATCTGTGACGTTGTTTGGGTTATTGGGATAACTATTAACCAGTGGGTTCATAAGGTCATCTATCAACATCGTGTGTTAACTCTATCAGTGACGTTGTTTGGGTTATTGGGATAACTATTAACCAGTGGGTTCATAAGGTCATCTATGAACATCGTGTGTTAACTCTATCAGTGACGTTGTTTGGGTTATTGGGATAACTATTAACCAGTGGGTTCATAAGGTCATCTATCAACATCGTGTGTTAACTCTATCAGTGACGTTGTTTGGGTTATTGGGATAACTATTAACCAGTGGGTTCATAAGGTCATCTATGAACATCGTGTGTTAACTCTATCAGTGACGTTGTTTGGGTTATTGGGATAACCATTAACCACTGGGTTCATAAGGTCATCTATCAACATCGTGTGTTAACTCTATCAGTGACGTTGTTTGGGTTATTGGGATAACTATTAACCAGTGGGTTCATAAGGTCATCTATCAACATCGTGTGTTAACTCTATCAGTGACGTTGTTTGGGTTATTGGGATAACCATTAACCACTGGGTTCATAAGGTCATCTATCAACATCGTGTGTTAACTCTATCAGTGACGTTGTTTGGGTTATTGGGATAACTATTAACCAGTGGGTTCATAAGGTCATCTATGAACATTGTGTGTTAACTCTATCAGTGACGTTGTTTGGGTTATTGGGATAACCATTTACCACTGGGTTCATAAGGTCATCTATCAACATCGTGTGTTAACTCTATCAGTGACGTTGTTTGGGTTATTGGGATAACTATTAACCAGTGGGTTCATAAGGTCATCTATCAACATCGTGTGTTAACTCTATCAGTGACGTTGTTTGGGTTATTGGGATAACTATTAACCAGTGGGTTCATAAGGTCATCTATCAACATCGTGTGTTAACTCTATCAGTGACGTTGTTTGGGTTATTGGGATAACCATTAACCACTGGGTTCATAAGGTCATCTATCACCATCGTGTGTTAAATCTATCAGTGACGTTGTTTGGGTTATTGGGATAACCATTAACCACTGGGTGTCATAAGGTCATCTATCAACATCGTGTGTTAACTCTATCAGTGACGTTGTTTGGGTTATTGGGATAACCATTAACCACTGGGTTCATAAGGTCATCTATCAACATCGTGTGTTAACTCTATCAGTGACGTTGTTTGGGTTATTGGGATAACCATTAACCACTGGGTTCAAAAGGTCATCTATCAACATCGTGTGTTAACTCTATCAGTGACGTTGTTTGGGTTATTGGGATAACCATTAACCACTGGGTTCATAAGGTCATCTATCAACATCGTGTGTTAACTCTATCAGTGACGTTGTTTGGGTTATTGGGATAACCATTAACCACTGGGTTCATAAGGTCATCTATGAACATCGTGTGTTAACTCTATCAGTGACGTTGTTTGGGTTATTGGGATAACCATTAACCACTGGGTTCATAAGGTCATCTATGAACATCGTGTGTTAACTCTATCAGTGTCGTTGTTTGGGTTATTGGGATAACCATTAACCACTGGGTTCATAAGGTCATCTATCAACATCGTGTGTTAACTCTATCAGTGACGTTGTTTGGGTTATTGGGATAACCATTAACCACTGGGTTCATAAGGTCATCTATCAACATCGTGTGTTAACTCTATCAGTGACGTTGTTTGGGTTATTGGGATAACCATTAACCACTGGGGTCATAAGGTCATCTATGAACATCGTGTGTTAACTCTATCAGTGACGTTGTTTGGGTTATTGGGATAACCATTAACCACTGGGTTCATAAGGTCATCTATGAACATCGTGTGTTAACTCTATCAGTGTCGTTGTTTGGGTTATTGGGATAACCATTAACCACTGGGTTCATAAGGTCATCTATCAACATCGTGTGTTAACTCTATCAGTGACGTTGTTTGGGTTATTGGGATAACTATTAACCACTGGGTTCATAAGGTCATCTATCAACATCGTGTGTTAACTCTATCAGTGACGTTGTTTGGGTTATTGGGATAACCATTAACCACTGGGTTCATAAGGTCATCTATCAACATCGTGTGTTAACTCTATCAGTGACGTTGTTTGGGTTATTGGGATAACCATTAACCACTGGGTTCATAAGGTCATCTATGAACATCGTGTGTTAACTCTATCAGTGACGTTGTTTGGGTTATTGGGATAACCATTAACCACTGGGTTCATAAGGTCATCTATGAACATCGTGTGTTAACTCTATCAGTGACGTTGTTTGGGTTATTGGGATAACCATTAACCAATGGGTTCATAAGGTCATCTATGAACATCGTGTGTTAACTCTATCAGTGTCGTTGTTTGGGTTATTGGGATAACCATTAACCACTGGGTTCATAAGGTCATCTATGAACATCGTGTGTTAACTCTATCAGTGACGTTGTTTGGGTTATTGGGATAACCATTAACCACTGGGTTCATAAGGTCATCTATGAACATCGTGTGTTAACTCTATCAGTGTCGTTGTTTGGGTTATTGGGATAACCATTAACCACTGGTTCATAAGGTCATCTATGAACATCGTGTGTTAACTCTATCAGTGACGTTGTTTGTGGGTTAGTGATTGGGATAACTATTAACCACTGGGTTCATAAGGTCATCTATCAACATCGTGTGTTAACTCTATCAGTGACGTTGTTTGGGTTATTGGGATAACTATTAACCACTGGGTTCATAAGGTCATCTATCAACATAGGTGTGTTAACTCTATCAGTGACGTTGTTTGGGTTATTGGGATAACCATTAACCACTGGGTATAAGGTCATCTATTGAACATAGTGTGTTAAACTCTATCAGTGACGTTGTTTGGGGTTATTGGGATACCCATTAACCACTGGGTTCATAAGGTCATCTATGAACATCGTGTGTTAACTCTATCAGTGACGTGGTTTGGGTTATTGGGATAACCATTAACCACTGGGTTCATAAGGTCATCTGATCAACATCGTGTGTTAACTCTATCAGTGTCGTTTGTTTGGGTTATTGGGATAACCATTAACCACTGGGTTCATAAGGTCATCTATGAACATCGTGTGTTAACTCTATCAGTGACGTTGTTTGGGTTATTGGGATAACCATTAACCACTGGGTTCATAAGGTCATCTATGAACATCGTGTGTTAACTCTATCAGTGTCGTTGTTTGGGTTATTGGGATAACCATTAACCACTGGGTTCATAAGGTCATCTATGAACATCGTGTGTTAACTCTATCAGTGACGTTGTTTGGGTTATTGGGATAACCATTAACCACTGGGTTCATAAGGTCATCTATCAACATCGTGTGTTAACTCTATCAGTGTCGTTGTTTGGGTTATTGGGATAACCATTAACCACTGGGTTCATAAGGTCATCTATGAACATCGTGTGTTAACTCTATCAGTGACGTTGTTTGGGTTATTGGGATAACCATTAACCACTGGGTTCATAAGGTCATCTATGAACATCGATGTGTTAACTCTATCAGTGACGTTGTTTGGGTTATTGGGATAACCATTAACCACTGGGTTCATAAGGTCATCTATCAACATCGTGTGTTAACTCTATCAGTGTCGTTGTTTGGGTTATTGGGATAACCATTAACCACTGGGTTCATAAGGTCATCTATGAACATCGTGTGTTAACTCTATCAGTGACGTTGTTTGGGTTATTGGGATAAACCATTAACCACTGGGTTCATAAGGTCATCTATGAACATCGTGTGTTAACTCTATCAGTGTCGTTGTTTGGGTTATTGGGATAACCATTAACCACTGGGTTCATAAGGTCATCTATGAACATCGTGTGTTAACTCTATCAGTGACGTTGTTTGGGTTATTGGGATAACCATTAACCACTGGGTTCATAAGGTCATCTATCAACATCGTGTGTTAACTCTATCAGTGTCGTTGTTTGGGTTATTGGGATAACCATTAACCACTGGGTTCATAAGGTCATCTATGAACATCGTGTGTTAACTCTATCAGTGACGTTGTTTGGGTTATTGGGATAACCATTAACCACTGGGCTTCATAAGGTCATCTATGAACATCGTGTGTTAACTCTATCAGTGTCGTTGTTTGGGTTATTGGGATAACCATTAACCACTGGGTTCATAAGGTCATCTATGAACATCGTGTGTTAACTCTATCAGTGACGTTGTTTGGGTTATTGGGATAACCATTAACCCCTGGGTTCATAAGGTCATCTATGAACATCGTGTGTTAACTCTATCAGTGACGTTGTTTGGGTTATTGGGATAACCATTAACCACTGGGTTCATAAGGTCATCTATGAACATCGTGTGTTAACTCTATCAGTGACGTTGTTTGGGTTATTGGGATAACCATTAACCACTGGGTTCATAAGGTCATCTATGAACATCGTGTGTTAACTCTATCAGTGACGTTGTTTGGGTTATTGGGATAACCATTAACCACTGGGTCATAAGGTCATCTATGAACATCGTGTGTTAACTCTATCAGTGTCGTTGTTTGGGTTATTGGGATAACCATTAACCACAGGGTTCATAAGGTCATCTATGAACATCGTGTGTTAACTCTATCAGTGACGTTGTTTGGGTTATTGGGATAACCATTAACCACTGGGTTCATAAGGTCATCTATGAACATCGTGTGTTAACTCTATCAGTGACGTTGTTTGGGTTATTGGGATAACCATTAACCACTGGGTTCATAAGGTCATCTATGAACATCGTGTGTTAACTCTATCAGTGACGTTGTTTGGGTTATTGGGATAACATTAACCACTGGGTTCATAAGGTCATCTATGAACATCGTGTGTTAACTCTATCAGTGACGTTGTTTGGGTTATTGGGATAATCTGTTTAGTCATTATTGAGGATTTTGTTTGTCATGGCCATTTTCGAGCAATGTATTATATATTTCCATTAGGCTAATAAAAACGCCAACTCTGACTTCCTGCAAACGTTAAACAATGCACACTCAGATCCCCTTCAAGCTAAATGTGTACATGTCTTGATACTTGAATGGGGTAAGCGTCGTATTATCGCCGAACTAATGGTGTAAACAGTCAATCTCCACAGTATGGAGCGAAACAAGGGAAGACCAGAAAGACCTCCCTCGGCCCATGTAGGATTAATTCCGTAACTAAGCGGGAAAAATACCGAGAATATTGTGACGATCAATCAACGTCACGTTC
This sequence comes from Paralithodes platypus, assembly GCA_032716605.1. Lineage (NCBI taxonomy): Eukaryota > Metazoa > Arthropoda > Malacostraca > Decapoda > Lithodidae > Paralithodes > Paralithodes platypus. The sequence goes on along the minus strand of CM064565.1, from coordinate 21,655,574 downwards.
AGGTAATGTGGGGTTCCATCACGGCGGGGGGGGGGGGGGGGGCGACATGCAATGATACTTAAATGTTTATATATTATTCTAGGTTATAATGTGTTGCTATCCTCCTGTTTATTTATCTGTTGTTCTACCTGTGTCCTCGTCTTCGCCCTCTCTCTCTCTCTCGGTCTCTCTCTCTCTCTCTCCCTCTCTCTCTCTCTCTCTCGCTATCAAATCGCTATCGCAAATCGCAAATCGCTATCAAACATACACTCAAACCTCATAAATATAAACGAAGTAAATAAACTATGGGGACATTTTAAGTCTACAATTACAGAAGCGCATAAACAATTTGTACCCATGAAACCAAAACGTAATACGAAATCAAGTATGCCCCCTTGGTACAGTAGAGACATTGGCAAGGCAATAAGGAAAAGGAATCAACTCCACAAACTTGTAAAAACTAACACAAACACTGAAGTAATTAAAAACTTGTACAAAAATAGTAGAAGGGAAGTGAACAAAATAATTAGGGCGAACAAACAAAATTACGAAATGACTATTGCCAGAGAAAGTGCCACAAACCCCAACAAATTCTACAGTTACGTAAATAAAAATAAACAGATCAAAAGCGGAATCGGACCGCTAATAGAAGATGGCCAGACAATAACAGGTGACACAAACACGGAAAATCTGCTCAACAAATATTTTGGCTCCGTTTTCACAGAAGAAATTATCGATCATACCCTTGAAAATAACACCTCAACTCATGTGATAGGAGATTTCACCATCAGTGTTAGCGAAGTACAAAGCAAATTGAGTAATTTAAATGTAAATAAGACCCCGGGACCCGACATGCTCCACCCGAAAATAATTAAGAATGTTAAGGACGAAATAGCAAAACCCCTGACACAACTATTTAACTTATCATTACTACAGGGGATTGTACCGAGTGATTGGAAAGATTGCGAACATTCCGCCGATATACAAGAAGGGTAGCAAGGCCAAAGCGAGTAATTACAGACCAATTAGTCTAACTTCAATTGTAGGAAAAATCATGGAAAAAATCCTTAGAGATAAGATAGTAGATTACCTCGAATCAAACAACCTAATCAAAAATAGTCAAAACGGCTTTAGATCAAATAAGTCATGCCTAACAAATTTGATTGAATTTTATAACAAACTATTCACATATAACGACATGACGAAATCACTAGATATAATCTTCTTGGACTTTCAAAAAGCTTTCGACAAGGTGCCTCACCGAAAACTATTGGCTAAACTGGAGAGGATAGGTATCAAAGGTGAAATTCATTCTTGGATAAAAAATTGGCTTACAGACAGAAGACAGAGAGTGGTGATAAATGGAGTGGAATCGGAGTGGGAGCCTGTCACTAGTGGAGTTCCACAGGGTTCAGTCCTTGGACCGGTCCTGTTTCTCATTTACATTAACGATATTGATGTAGGGGTAAACAACACCATTTCCAATTTCGCCGACGATACAAAAATAGGAAATACAGTCCTGAACGAAGATGATAGAAATGCGTTGCAATCTGATTTAAACAAGATTACAGAGTGGTCGAAAAAATGGCAGATTGCCTTCAATGTCGATAAATGTCAGGTGCTGCAGGTTGGTAGCAGAAATATGAAATACAAATACGAAATGAATGGCAAACAAATAAAAACTGCAACGGTAGTAAAAGACCTAGGGGTACTAATATCTGAAAACCTAAAAACTTCCGACCAATGTATAGCAGCTGCAAATAAGGCAAACATAGCATTGAGCTTTATTAAACGAAAATTTACATATAAGCATGAAAACGTAATAGTGCCACTGTTCAAAAGTATGGTGAGGCCCCACCTTGAATATGGTGTGCAGTTCTGGTCACCTTATCTGATCAAGGACATTGTAAGACTCGAGTCAGTACAGCGTAGAGCGACGAAGATGATGCCCTCATTAAGAAATAAACCATATGAAGAAAGACTTAAACGATTGAACCTGTTCTCATTAAAAAAGAGGAGGTTGAGGGGTCAGCTTATTGAGTGCTTTAAGATACTAAAAGGTTTCGACAAAGTCGATGTAAATGCACTATTCACATTAAACAATACTAATCAAACTCGCGGAAATGGAATGAAATTAAAAACCAAAAAGGCAAACCTAGATGTCACAAAGAGTTTCTTCACCTACAGTGTGGCGACAGAGTGGAATAAACTACCAGCGAGAGTGGTGGAGAGCAACACAATAAACGCTTTCAAGGGAAGGCTTGACCTCTATCTGCAGAGGGCTGGGGTGATATGAAAAAAAAAAAAAAAAAAATTATGTATGTGTATGTGTGTGCACTGTACAGTATGTATATATACTGTATATATATATGTATGTATGTGTGTATGTATGTATGTGTATATGTGTGTGTGTATATGTATGTACCGGTGTATATATATATATATATATATATATATATATATGGTTTGTAAGGCCAGACTGCCTAGTAAGGACCTTGAGGTCTGTGTGGTCTGTGTATCTATGTAGCTATGTAGCTCTCGCTCTCGCTCTCTCTCTCTCTCTCTCTCTCTCACATCACTCACAATTGTTCGTCAATCTCTCAGACTAAGTAAGGGGCTACTCCCCTTGCTTTTTTGCTTCTGAGAGAACCTACTAAAAGAAGACAACATATCAGTTATATAATGTAAATGGTTAATGATGGAAGACAGGCACACAACGAAACAGGAGAATATGAAAGTGTTATGGTAATTTATAAAGGTCTGCGTTTAACAGAAATGGCGAACCAAAGGAAGAGTTCTACCACACACAAATACAAGAAGAGGAGATAGCTTAAGGGGACATTTTAACTTTTCTTGGATCCCCTTCTCCCTCATGCTGAGGACCATTAGTTTTGATCTATTAAGACGTTTGCCTCATTAGTTTGCCAATTAGAAGACCTTACATGCCATTTAGGTGTCGATCTATTCTTGGCGAGCGATAGCAAACCGGTACCTTTGGAGGGACCGGCCTTTGGCCGAGAAATGTTTCTACCGAAAAAATATACAAGTTTATCAGGGACTGTAATTTAGAGGTTTACGGGGCAAACTTATAACCTCCCCTTGAAAGAAATGGGGAACCATAGGAAGAAATATACCATGCACTAATACAAGAACGAGACAGAAGATATCTTCAGGGGAGATATTTAGTTTGTTCACAGTAGACAAGACGTTAGACGAGAGACAGAGACGGAAGAGTTTCCCAAGGCAGGGAGTCAGCACGGAAACACAGATCCTATCAATTCCGCCGTTCCTCAGGGCTCTGTCCTATCTCCCATTCTTTTTTTAATTTTCATAAATAATCTTCTCAACTGTACCTCCAGTTCCATCCATTCATACGCAGACGACTCTACTTTACACTACTCGATTAGTTTTCCTGAACGCACCAACCAGCAGTCCCTCAAAACGCACCAACCAGCAGTCCCTCAAAACGCACCAACCAGCAGTCCCTCAAAAGCAAACCTAATGAAGCCATGCAACACTTATCTTCTGATCTAACTACTATTTCCAATTTGGGCAGAGAAAACCTTGTTGCCTTTAATGCTTCCAAAACCCAATTTATTCATCTTACTACCCTTCCGGAACTCCCAGAGGACTATCCCTTACACTTCAACAATACAAAAATCTATCCTTCATCTTCTCTCAATATTCTCGGAGTCTCTTTTTCTTCTGCTCTCACTTGGAAGGACCACATTACCAGTCTTGCTAAGGCAGCCTCCCAGAAGCTGGGTGTGCTCAACCGCCTCAAGGGGTTCTTTACCCCTGCACAGCTTCTTGTTCTGTACAGGGGCACAGTGCGTCCTTGTATTGAGTATTGTTCAAATGTGTGGGGAGGATCCTCTCACACCGCACTCCTAGACAAAGTAGAAAGGAAAGCCTTTTGTATGATTAACTCCCATCCACTCACCATCTTTCAACAATCTCTCTCTTTTTGCCGCAGTGTTGCATCTTTCTCGCTATTCTATCGCTACTACAATAATCTGTGTTCATAAGAGATTTCCCAGTGTATACCACCTCCTCTATGTAGGGTACGTAGTAACTGTCTTGCAACACAATCCCACCCCTACTCTTTGCAACTCTCTTAATTCTCAGTCTTTCTTCTATTCAACTGCTGAGCTCTGGAACTCTCTCCCAGAATCAGTCTTTCCCTAGTAGCAGTGTTGTTAAATGCATTATAAATAATATTAACATTACTATAATTCCCGGTAATTATATTAAAACATAAGAAAATGGGAGTCTGTAGAAAGCCGATTGGACAACACAAGACAGATCCCTTTCATACCCAACCCTAATTATAAGGCCCAACTCACTAATACTATTAGGACTGACCTCACCTAAATGGTCGGAGGTCGACATGAGAAAACAGGTGTCTGCACAGAGCCAATTGGGCCACACCCGGCAGATCCCCGTCATACCCAAACCGTCTCATCCATACTCTAATTTTATCTTAAAGCTCTCTATCGTTCTAGATCCCACTAGAGCACTCGGTAGCCTATTCCACCTATCTACAACTCTGTTACCAAACCAATATTTGCCTATATTTTGTCTGAAACGAAATTTATCTAATTTGAAACCATTAGTTCAAGTTCTCTCCCTATCACTGAGCTTCGGTACATCTTTCATGTCCCCTTTATTAATCCCACTAACCCACTTGAAGACCTCTACCATACCCTCTCTAACTCTGCGTCTCTCTAGCTAATGTAAGCCTAATTTATTCAACCTTTCTTCATATGGAAGATTTCTATTATTATTGATAATGTTTTGTCATTCTTCGTTGAACCCTCTCCTAGGAATCTATGTCCATAAACATTTCCTGCCATTTACTTCATGCAAGGTCGAAAAAGAGCGGACTGGAGAGTTGGAGTAGCGGAAAATGCTCCTATGTGAACTGTTTACTTGGGGTGGTTAACGGGCAGACTGTTAGTGAGTCACCCAAGCAAAGCTCAACACCCGGTTCAATACTCCGGGTGGCCATTTTTGTTATTTATTTATTTATTTTTATTTTTGTTTTATTTATTTTTTACATATTGTTGTTATTGCAATATACAGTTATATCAATGAGCATAATGATGCATGTATTCAAGGAATGTATTATATACGATGACGTTGTAAAAAAAAAAAAAAAAAGAAAAAAAAAAAATCACCCAAAGTATTGAACCGGGTGTTGAGCTTTGCTTGGGTGACTCACTAACAGTCTACCCGTTAACCACCCCAAGTAATCAGTTCACATAGGACCATTTTCTGCTACTCTCTTAAAAGTACAGGCTCGCTAACGCTCGCCAGGAAACAAATTACACCTCAATGGCACGAAAGATCTTGATATTGATATAGGAGTGGGACGAAAGGTATTAAATTCGGCAAACTAATGAGGCGAACGTCTTAAAATCTGAAAACTAATGTGACTAAACATGAGGAAGAAGGAGGACCAGAAAATCGATACCTAAATGGCACGAACGGTCTTGATATTGATATATAAATGGGACGAAAGGTAATAAATTCGACAAACTAATGGGGTGAACGTTTTAAAATCTGAAAACTAATGAGACTAAACATGAGGAAGAGGGGGGACCAGACAAACGAGCTATCTCCCCTTAATGGTGGTAATATTGGTCTGTGGACTATGGGAGGCTGGGATTGGTGTTAAGAGTGAGAAGTATACCATATTAACCCTTAAAGAGCGGCGGCGGACTTAAGTCCGCCTCCAATTTGCAGCAAGATAGGAGCATTATTAAGGCTTTTAAAGGGTTAAAATAGAGTGTAAATGGCCGGGAGCGCAGCGGGCCAGACAGCCGACTCCCAGGGCTTACCGCCGCCCATTAACTCATGTTCCCTGTGTTCTCGAGAGGCCGGCAGTGTAGCCAGTAGTGAGCATAGCTGGGAAAAATATTCCGCTATACGCTAAACTCCCATGTTACTGGTATCACTGTATGAGAACCACGAGTGCTACGTAGCTCGTTCTGGTCTCATGTTGAAGCTTTTAGCGCCTAGTTTTTTTGTGAATACATTTCTGTTCATGCAGATACTTGATTTATCATTCAGGAGGGCCTGAATATGCCCAAATAAGCCCAAAACCCCCCGCTAGACAAGGGTTAACATATTACATGCATTACCGGTGACGTCCTTTACATTTTATTATGGCTACTATTAGACAATTGTATTCAGTTTAAAAATGCCTCAAGCAATTAACAGGCTTCAAACTATCTCATTTAACACTTCTACTATCATAGATACTTCTTAAACTGCACAACATCGTCTAAATATAGCTAGAATATAATTAATAAGACGTCATCGTTTCATCGGTACAGAGGGGGTTAAGCAGGTATCACACGAGAGCTTTTATAGTCAACATTCTATGATCAACATTTGTCTGGCAACACTTCTGGAATATTTTGCATTGGTATTGGAGACTAGACGAATGAGGGATGAATTTAGGTGACTGACATAATTAAAAAGTTGACCTCACAAGCTGCCAAACCAGTGTTGAGGATAAATGTTGTGGGAAAAAGCGCTTGTGTGATACCAGCTTTAATCTTATTTCGCCTCTTTCTCTGTCACGAAACTAAACACGAAACTGCCATAATAGAACAGTCATATTTCGTGTCACCTCTGCTAACAATTCCCCTTGTCAGCTGTACTCAGTCGAGTTTCCTATTGCAAATTCTCTTGACAAGAAGGTTCTTAGGTATCGTGTATTCGCTGTAACTGTCCTTTTCTTATAGTGTCTGCTCTTATGGTTACGTCTTCCATATTATATAATATATATATATATATACAGGGTGTCCCAGGAGGAAAGGGCATAACTTTGGGAAATGATAGAACAAGGTATACCAAGCCTAAAATGTTCTATAAGAAATATTCAAAATCTCGACCGGTATAGAGATATTGCACGTTGAAAATGGTATTTTCTTCAGTAATTCCCCATAAGGGTGGCCTAGCTGGCCTAGTGCCTACCACACCTCCATCTTTCTGCAATTATTTTACCATGTTAATATAAAGATACTATAATTCTGTAAGTTGCAAAATTATTATAGACATATTAGCTCACTTTGGACCAGTTGGAAACTATTTGACATGGAAGAGCCCATTACAGTGACGCGGGGGAGGACACTAATTAAACCTTCAATATCTGTTTAACGGTTGAGATTTGGATTTTTTGTTTTAGAACATTTTATGCTTAGAATACCTTGTTTTATCATTTCCCAAAGTTATGCCCTTTCTTCCTGGGACACCCTGTATATATATTGGTTTGTCGGCATAGACATAGACTCGCCTCATTACTTTGGCGACCTTTTACCTCCTTTATGTTAATTGTATGACCTTCCATACCATTTAGGGGTCGATTGTTTTCCTGACAAGCTATAGTGAACCTGTAGTTTAGGAGGAAACGACCTACGGCCACGACATGTCTACCGAAAAAATTTCACATTTATCTCGAAGGGGGATCTTGGGGGTATTTATTGAGCTTGAGATCTAGGGAGCAAACTAAAAACCTGCCACAGAGAGAGAGAGAGAAGCAAATGCTTATTGAATGTTCATATTCAGACTTATAGTGAGTTGTGACAATATCTGTTGTCGGCGACATACCAAATGGTTGTATACGAATATGCTATAACTATTTGTTATGTAATTAATAGGAATGAAATGGTTTCCACCACTATCATATGCCTTTTGTCTTTGAATAAATACATACATACAGTTTGCTTGACAAGATTGTTCCATTTATTCCAAATATCAGATTATACATTACTATACTCGGAGAAGATAATCTTTTGGATAGCCAGACAAGAAAAAACAAACGAAATAAATATATAACACTGAAGCTGAAATATGTAGTTATCTAAATGTACTCGACATATAAATGTTGAGCTTACATAACTTTATAATTATTTATCACTATAGTCTTTTCCTATTTCCTATAATTTGACATCAACCCTCCATCTACTGAAAAGAGTAGCTGTAATAGGGTGTACGTTAAACAAGTTGTATTTAAAACTTCCATAAATGCGCGGAATTTCGGTGTGAGCATCCTAGGTTCGAATCCTTAGAGTGCCACATGTATTTGTTGATTTCATTAATTGAGTTTAGAAGTAACGTTGGTTGGTGAACAAATATAATATACTAACGAACCTGAATTAATTGTATTAATATAATTATTATTATTATTATTAATTGTTATTATTATAGGTATATAATGATTATTTATATTTTTATAATTTATATAATGTTATAAATGCGTCAATAATAGTATTACCATTACTATAATTACCTATGAACAAGTTTTTAGATTAGCATAGATATGATTACAAAAAATGGTCACCCGGAGTATTGAACCGGGTGTTGAGCTTTGCTTGGGTGACTCACTAACAGTCTACCCGTTAACCACCCCAAGTAAATAGTTCACATAGGACCATTTTCCGCTACTCCACCCCAACCACCCGCTATGTTTTAAACTGCCATAAACTAAATAATAATGTTTGTCATACCCGAAACATTACTTGTTCTACACCACATATTACTTGTAACCTCCTCACATTACACGTATGATCGATTAGGAATAAATTAGTTGATTGGTAATTGTTTTTGTTTTAATAATGGAATTTTCTAGTGCATTGACGTATTCCTTTCTATGTAAGTTATTAAATTACTTTACTCAATTATAATCGTGATAACTAACCACCTTGCTACCAGCTACTCTAATTTTATTAACATGTATTGATAATACTTGTAAAATTCATATACATAATCGAGATCTGTAGTACTCTAAATAAAGTAAAAAACGGTCATAGATTTGAAATATAAATCGAATATTTGTTTTATTATTATTTGTTTTTTTTATTCCAACATAGGACATATGCTGATCAGAGCCTGTACTGTACACGCAACTGTTCTACATTGAACGGAGAAGCCCATGAGGTCTCGTTCCAGTCTAGGGGATGAGACATGTGAAGCACTTTTTAGCTGCAACCAGCCCCTTCCATCTTGACTTCGCAGGATGCATGGGGCTTAGTTGCTCACTCACGGCTCGAAGCAGCCCCATCTCTGAAGCTGCCTAACTAAGTGTATTGTTTTTGTTTTTTGTTTTTATGTGGGTGAGGGAGACAACAGGCAGAACTAGCTGTATCGAGTGCCTCCCCCAGAGTTGAAAGAGTGACAGGGCCAAAATCAAGGGACGTTCCAGCCAAAATGCCTGGACACACAGAGTTTGAAGCAATTTAAGTCATAGAAAGAGTGAAAGACTGATTCTGGGAGAGAGTTCCAGAGTTCTGCAGTTGAGTAGAAGAAAGACTGAGAATTACGTTTCACTCTTGGTTTGGAGAGTTGCACAGAGTAGGGGTGGGATTGTGTTGCAAGAAGGGTACGTAGTAGAGGAGGTTGTATATACTGGGAACGCTCTGAGGAACATTGATTATTGTAGTAGCCATAGAATAGCGAGAGAGATGCAACATCTGGTTGAGTTTGATAGCATGTGAAGTTGGTGCGTAGTTATTATGATTGACGTGTGTACAGTCGTTCACATGAATACATAAACAACTTGTTATGTAATTAATAACAATGTAATGGTTTCCACCACTATCATATATGCCTTTTTTCTTTGCCTGACAAGATTCTTCCATTTATTCCAGATATCAGCTTAAACATAACTATAACCGGAGAAGATTATCTTTTGGAGAACTAGACAAGAAACATAACACAAAGTAATAACACTGAAGCTGACAAATGTAGTAACCTAAACGTACTTAACATACAAATGTTGAGCTTACATAACTGTTTATAATTATTCTTGCACTGATTATAGTAGCTGTAATAGAGGGTACGTTAAACAAGTTGCATTTAAAGCTTACATAACTGTTTATAATTATTCTTGTATTGATTATAGTAGCTGTAATAGAGGGTACGTTAAACAAGTTGCATTTAAAGCTTGCTATCTCACAGCTTTAGTTTAGATACCATTATATATACTAACCAACTTGAATTAATTGTATATTATTATTATTATTATTGATAGTTTTTATTTTCATAATTTATATAATTATATAAATACCATAATTGCATATTTGATCTTGCTAGTATCACTTGTATTATTGTAACCATTATTATACTTACTATTGTAATCACAATTTTTTTATTTTTTTATATGTGAATGAGGGAGACAAAAGGGATAACTGCCTGCAGCGAGTGCTTCCCCCAGATTTCAAAGAGTGTGGGCCGAAATCAAGGGACGTTCGAGCTAAAATGCCTGGACACACGGAGTTTGAAGCAATTTAAGTCATAGGAAGAGGGAAAGACTGATTCTGGAAGAGAGTTCCAGAGCTCAGCAGTTGAATAGAAGAAAGTCTGAGAATAGCGTTTCATTTTTGGGTTGGAGAGTTGCACAGAGTAGGGGTGGGATTGTGTTGCAAGGCGGGTACTACGTAGCCTACGTAGAGGAGGTGGTATACACTGGGAAAGCTCCGAGGAACACTGATTATTGTAGTAGCGATAGAATAGTGAGAGAGATGCAACATTGCGGCGAAGAGAGAGAGATTACGGAGAGTTGGTGAGTGGACGGGAGTTAATAATACGAAAGGCTTTCCCTTCTACTTTATCTAGGAGTGCGGTGTGAGAGGATCCTCCCCACATATGTGAACAATACTCAATACAAGGACGCACTGTGACCCTGTACAGAGCAAGAAGCTGTGCAGGGATAAAGAACTCCTTGAGGCGGTTGAGCACACCCAGCTTCTGGGAGGCTGCCTTAGCGAGTCTGGTAATATGGTCTTTCCAAGTGAGAACAGAAGAAAAAGAGACACCGAGAACATTAAGGGAAGATGAAGGGTTGATTTTTGTATTGTTGAAGAATAAGGGATAGTTCTCTAGAGGTTCCTGACGGGTAGTAAGATGGATAAATTGAGTTTTGGAAACATTAAATCTAACAAGGTTTTCTCTACCCCGATTGGAAATAGTAGCTAGATCAGAAGATAAGCATTTTATGGCTTCATTACGTTTACTTTTGAGGGACTGCTGGCTGGGGCGTTTTGGAAAACTAATTGAGTGGTGTAAAGTAGAGTCGTCTGCATATGAATGGATGGGACTAGATGTACAGTTGAGAAGATCATTTATGAAAATTAGAAAGAGAATAGGAGATAGGACAGAACCCAGAGGAACACCGGAGTTGATAGGATGAGGAATTGAGCGATGGCCGTCCACAACCGCAGCTATGGAACGGCCGGAAAGGAAATTAGAGACAAACGAACAGATGGAGGGACAGAAACCGAAGGAGGGCAGTTTGGAAATTAAAGACTTGTGCCAGACTCTATCGAAGGCCTTCGATATGTCTAGTGCAACAGAAAAAGTCTCACCGAAGTCTCGAAAGTTGGATGACCAAGAGTTACTAAGATATGAAAGAAGATCACCAGCAGAGCGACCCTTAAGGAAGCCATACTGGTGATCTGAGAGCAGATTATGAGAAGAGAAATGCTTAAGAAATTGGGAAGCAAGAATAGTTTCAAAAACTTTAGAGATACAAGAGATGAGAGCAATTGGACGATAGTTGGAAGGTTGAGAGCGGTCACCCTTCTTTGGGACAGGTTGAATGAGAGCAAACTTCCAGCAAGAAAGAAAGACGTTAGAGGAGAGACAGAGACGAAAGAGTGTGCCTAGGCAGGGGGTCAGCACGGAAGCACAGTTTTTAACCCTCTCACGACCATAGGACGCAGAGGTTGCCAGATTAGCAATATGTGACGCACCCCAGTGCTGGGCAACGCAACCTGATTGTACTCCTTGGTACTCCACTGTACCGCCCGTGATCTGGCTACCGTCAGCCGCTATGTATATTGAGTGTGACAACTTATAACTATGTTCTTTGTATCTCTGCAAAGGTCTCGTCATGTGCTAACCAGTGGTGGGTTTTGTTTTAAGCCATGTCGAGACCTTCCATTTAATATGTAGTATCAATAGAGAAGTTGATAGATAGGATAATGGGAATTCAGAGAGAGAGAGTGAGTTGGGCTTCAGAGCAAGAGGGTAGCAACACGCCGCGCTGCCGGCCGGGTGGTTGCCAGACGTATGGACTGGTTGGCAGCCTTGCCCTTATAGCTAGGCGCGATAGGGTTGGTAGTCCATTGTTGCCTGCCTGGGCTGGGCCCATGTTGTCGTACAGCACACTGCCTGGAGGTTGGCTGTGTTCCTGGACTAGGTTGCCTAGAACCTTTGAGATTCTAACATCCCTTGCTCTCTCTCCCCACTTCTCACGGTTGCACTCTTTCTCTCTGACGACATTACTCTCATTTCATTCTTCTCTCTATTTAAATGCATAACCTTCCCTTGAGGTCCTAAAGGAGTTTCAGCACTCACCTCTCGTATTACTCTTAGGACAAGCATATATTTACATGTATTAGATTTAAGGGGTTAATGTGAACAGCGATCTTCTTGATGAGGATAGTTGGTGAACGTTCTACATGTTCACGAGTTATATGCCCTGCTCATCATCCCATTTGTGACTAGACTGGTGCCATGTGTAAGAGCCCGACCATGCCCAGGAGTTGTCTGTAGAGGGACGAGGACTTAGCCTTGATTTGCATACCGAGCCAGGAGCGAGTGTAGCACCCGAGACTACAGCTCGCTCGTAGTGCCGGTATAGTAGAGTAACGTAATTTATCTGTCCTTGTGTTCTCTACAGTCTTCTCCTGGGTTCTCGCTTTCGGTGCTGGGACTCGTTGTTCCTGTGACTTGGCCTGCTAGCTAGAACACATGGGGATGATGAGTGGGATATATCTTTATTTTACTATGCATTGCAGCTCTCTTTAAGTATATATCTATAACACTTTACAATACACATTACTCACACACAAGACAACACTATTAATACTTTCATGTATCAATTAACTGCACTGTCGTTTTGCTGCTGTGTCCGGAGTTCTGTTGCGTAGGGCGCATACGGACTCGGAGGGGAGACAGAGTGAGAGAAGCGAAGTAGCCTATGCGGTAGTAGGCTACCGGCGCAGTACTGTTGCCTGCAACCTTTTAGTTATTCCAAGTATAGATTCATTATTATAATAAGTGACTACTGTTTATGTTCCTAACATGTGTATTATTAGGTATCTACTGGATCATGAACATCTTGTATGCTACATGCTAGTGCATGTTAGTAGGGGACAGTTAGTGTAGTGCACGCGCTTTCAAGTAGGCGTGTACATTTGTCATTTAGCATTTCACTGTCATACCTTTAGCCTGCTTCTATTCTACATTATTAGAGGCTTAATATTAACGTAGTTTCTTGAGTATTGCATTTCTTTAGTAATAACGTAACCTATAAATGTCTGAGGGAGTTTAGCCTCATAGCCTACCCCTGTTGTACACTTTCGCCGAGTTAAGGTACCTCGTTACCGTAGACGATAACTCTGTAGGGCGTTGGTGCTTTTGTTGTCTGGAGCATATAGTATTTGGGACTGGAATCGAGCGTGTCGTTGTCACTTAAGCCATTTCTGTCCTACGATCAAGAATCCCGAATATGTATTGCCGATCCAGCCGTAACAAAATGGCGACCTTGCACAAGATTTAGTAGTATCCTATCACATGTTTTTTGGAGAACTATTCTATGCTACCTAGTAGAGCTGGCTAGAATTTTCTTGCATATTGGAGGAATTTTTATTGTGTCATTATTGTATTGGTGGACTTGCAGATTGTTTCGTTAGGTGTCTAGAGTAGAGTCATTCAAGCATCTTTAACATTTTGTGAGTCGAGACTGCAATTAGTAAAAAGCACTTTTTTTTGTTTATGAACAGCAATTGTATAACCAGCACTATGTCTAATGACTCATCATTTACGGGGGAGGATAACACGGTACAGCCTAGTGACCAGCAAGTACAGCAGATATTTAGGGAGGGGAGTGTTATAAGTGGAGAGAGGGATGCCCGGGCATTTTTGCAGACACCTTTGACCGAACAGCGCCTGCAGGCTATTGATTGTTACGGTCTTCGCTGTTTAGCCACGGTTTTGGGGCGGGACTGTCCTGACAGTTGGCCCAAGAAGAATTTGGTGGCATGTTTGTTGGGTGATGGCGATGGGGCGGTGGGTGGAGTGGGGTCTTGGGGGGTTCCCTCCAAGCCTTCCATTCCACTCTACCCCTGAGCTGGGCCCTCAGCCAGCGAGTCTTAGCACGATGCAGCAGGAGGGTTCTCAATGGCAAGCTGGCTTACCCGTAAACACCTCTCGGTGTGGATCCCCCATTTTGTGCTCTCCCCCCCCAGGCCTGTCTCCTGAGATGTTATTTCAGCTAGAACTAGCTAAGTTTAAGCTGCAGGAGACTCAGATACAACAGGCTAGTATAGAATGCATAGAGGTTGCTAGAATCCAAGCCAATCAGGATGCAACCAGGTACCAGGCAGAAATGGATGTCGAGAAGTCTAGAGTAGAGACCACGGGGCGTCATCTCGGTGGTGGGCACCGGGTTACAGACTCACTTTCGCATTTAATTAAGTTAGTACCCGCATTTGATGAGACAGCAGTGACTGAGTTTTTTGCTCGTTTCGAAAAGAAGTGTCGTGAGTATGACTGGCCGGAGGTTAAATGGGCAGCATTAGTTTCATCACGTCTAGTGGGTAAGGGGTTGAAAGCCTACGATGCACTGTCACTGGACGAGAGTGTCGTGTATGGACTGGTGAAGGAGGCTGTGCTCCGGGCCTACGAACTGCAACCCGAAACTTATAGATTGAAGTTCCGTGGCGTGAATAAGAAGAGCGACGTCAGTTTTATGGAGCACGCACGGGACTTAACAGATGCATGTAATAACTGGTTTCGGTCCGAGCACGCAGAGTCGGCTGAGGAAATTAAGCAACTTTTCTATCTGGAACAGTTTTACAAATGTACTGGAACCGATCTAACGCTGAACATTAAGGAAAAATGTCCCAAGACAGTAGAGGAGGCTGCCAAGATGGCAGACCTCAGATTATCATTGATTCGTGGTTGCGTTGCCGCTCAGAGGGCTGAGTCAGGGCAGAAGGGGCGCTATACCCCACCCACCAGAATTTTCGATAATAACAAATCCTATGACACACATAACCACACTAAAAGCATTGCACCTAATAACACCTACAAACACAAGCCTCTCCCGTTTACTAAAGGTCAGGCCCCTTCTTCGCCCGCACAAGGGAAGAAGCCCATTGGGGATGTGAAATGTTACAAATGTCAGAAGCTAGGCCATTATTCACGTGAGTGCCCTAGTAACACTCCCGCTAAGCCGGTGTCATTGGTTCACAGTATCGGTGTGTCTCTGAAGGCTGCAGCAACTGCCCGGGGTAGGTTGTCAGCAGCTGAGGCACACGCGGTAAAGAAGCGTACGGAAGGCTCGACACCTGTCCGGGACACTTTCTGTAGCCATCGGGGACACGGGTTTGTGAGCTGGGGGAGTGAACTACGGAGGGTTGACTTGTTGAGGGATACGGGGGCTTCGCAAACTTTGTTGAGGAACTTCACAGGGAAACCGATAAATGCGGCCAGAGTTGTTGTGGTGCAGGGTATAAATGCTACGAGGTCATACCCACTTGTGAGGTTGGAGTTGAGAGTGGGAGAGGTGTGCAGGGAGCTGGATGTAGGGATCGTTGAGTGTTTGCCAGTTGAGGGCGTCGACCTTCTTCTCGGCAACGACTTTGCGGTGCCCACTTCCGGGACTCCACCCTTAGTCGTTGCCGAGAGGGCGGCCGACGTGGATGGTGAGAATCGGGAATGGGTTGGGAGGTGCCAACAGGATGAGATGGCCTGTGTGGTAACCCGATCTCGCTCTGCGGCTCCTGCACAGCCTAGCACTCAACCTCGGGGACAGTGGAGGAAGGATCAGGAGAAGGTTGCTAAGGGCAGGAAAAGGGACATTGATTCTGCTGCACTTCTCGGTGATTCGGTACTTGGACCTATAATAAACACGGGAGTTGACTCTGGCCCAGAGATGGTGTGTAACAAGGCAGAGTTGGGTAAGACTTCGCGTGAGGCAAGAGCTGTAGCGAGAGCCACTAAGGCAGTAGAGCCTACTAGCCGGGGTAATGTCTTATTACAAAACCATCTTGATGCATTGACGCCCGGGGACATAAGTGAGCAGCAGCTGCAAGACGCTAGCCTAGCTCGTTATAGCAATGGTGCCATAGAGTTGGAGGAAGATGGCGAAGAGAAGCCGGGGTCTATACTTAAATATGTCCTTGAGAGCCGGGAGAGACTTATAGGTTGCATGGCAGCGGCAGGTAATAACTTGGTTAATGCACAGGCGGTCATGAAGCACCAGTATGACGCCAAGGTGAAGCTTCGGGAGTTTTCGGTGGGTCAGGAGGTAATGTTGCTTTTACCTTTGCCTGGACACCCCCTTTCTGCCAAGTTCATTGGGCCGTATGTGGTGGCTAAGAAACTGTCCGACCTTGATTATCTCGTTGCAACACCTGACCGTAGGAAAAAACATCAGTTATGTCATGTTAACCTCATGAAAGAGTATGTGAGACGCCCCTCAGAGCCTCTCACTGTCCCTGTGCTGGCCTGCAGCGGCCAGGGTGGAGAAGGAGGTGGGGACAGTCATGCTGCTGAGGAGGATAGCTGGGACTGTGTCATTTCCGCGGAACAGTGGGCGGGGAATACTGAACAAGAGGCTAGGCAAGTTGTAAGTCACCTGCCTGAGCACCAGGGTGCTGCTGTCCTAGGCCTGTTCAGGTCATACCCCTCTGTTTTCGCCGAACACCCAGGTCTCACTACTCAGGTAACGCACGACGTGGACGTTGGTGATAATGTGCCCTTCAAGTCAGTGCCCTACCGTGTGCCCCCGGTAAAGTTGCCAGCTTTGCGGGAGGAGTTAAAGTACATGGTTGAGAGAGGGATGATCACTGAAGGTTATGTGAAGTGGACATCACCCGTCACGTTGCAGCCAAAACCTGACGGCAAGGTGCGGTTCTGCATAGATTTTCGTAGGCTAAATGGCTTGACCACTACCAACCCTTACCCTTTGCTGGAGTTGACGACAGCGTGGACAAGATAGGGAATGCAAAGTACCTTACTAAAATTGATCTTGTAAAAGGCTACTGGCAAGTACCCCTGTCGGACCGAGCTAAGCAAGTTTGTGGTTTTGTGGTAGATGGCAAGACCTACCAATGTAACGTAATGCCTTATGGGCTTAAGAACGCACCTGCCACGTTTCAAAACCTGATGAACGATATTTGTGACGAAATCCCTAACTGCACGGTCTACCTTGATGACGTGATAGTATATGATGACGATTTTGAAAATCACCTAAGGCACTTAGAGACCCTGTTTAGGAAGTTGCACGATGCTGGGCTGGTGGTGAACCTGAGGAAGTGCGAGTTTGTAAAGGCTACTGTGCAGTATCTTGGCTTTGTGGTCGGGTTAGGCCGGGTGTGCCCCCCCCTGAGCAAGATACAGGCTATCAATATGTTTCCCAGGCCCACCACTAAGCGCCAGGTCATGCGGTTCCTAGGTATGATAGGCTATTATAGGCGCTTCATCCGGGGATACTCTACTGTCTTAGCACCGTTAACTGATCTACTGTCGAAGTCAGTGAAGTTCTGTTGGGCTGCGGAGTGTCAGAGGGCTTTCGACCTAGTCAAGCACCTGCTGTGTACACATCCAATTTTGAGGGCCCCAGACTTCTCCAGGAGTTTTCAGCTGGCGACTGATGCCAGCGGTGTGGGTGCCGGGGCAGTGTTACTGCAGACTGATTCCGAGGGCTTGGAACACCCAGTGAGCTTCTTTTCTCGCAAGTTTAATTCGGCACAAAGTAATTACTCGACTATAGAGAAGGAGCTTCTGGCTATCGTTTTGTCGCTCAAACATTTCGAAGTTTATGTTCCAGCCTACGGCCCGGTAGTGACGATTTATACGGACCATCATCCCTTGAAATTCCTAAATCAGTTTCACAATCGGAATATGCGGTTGACCAGGTGGTCCTTAATGCTCCAAGAGTATAATCTCAACATTCAGCATATTGCCGGGAGTGAGAACGTGATAGCAGATTGTCTATCAAGGGTTGATGATCCAAGATAGTCGTGTACGGTGTGTGGGTTGAGCAGGAGTAAAATTAGGCTATCATAACGCCGTCCAAAAAGATTATAAAACAATAAAATAAACGAGAAAACTCTTTCTTTTTTTTTAGTTTTGTAACTCTTTATTGTTGTAGCATGATGCATGCAATATTGTGTTTTATGTATAATTCACACTTCAGTTGTTGTGCACCTTTTGCAATTAGTGGCAGCTAAGGGTAGCAGTTCGGTTGGTTGCCTGTCAGATTTTGATAATGCTTCTAAGGTCGATTATCTAAAATCTTGGGGGGGCTGTGACGCACCCCAGTGCTGGGCAACGCAACTTGATTGTACTCCTTGGTACTCCACTGTACCGCCCGTGATCTGGCTACCGTCAGCCGCTATGTATATTGAGTGTGACAACTTATAACTATGTTCTTTGTATCTCTGCAAAGGTCTCGTCATGTGCTAACCAGTGGTGGGTTTTGTTTTAAGCCATGTCGAGACCTTCCATTTAATATGTAGTATCAATAGAGAAGTTGATAGATAGGATAATGGGAATTCAGAGAGAGAGAGTGAGTTGGGCTTCAGAGCAAGAGGGTAGCAACACGCCGCGCTGCCGGCCGGGTGGTTGCCAGGCGTATGGACTGGTTGGCAGCCTTGCCCTTATAGCTAGGCGCGATAGGGTTGGTAGTCCATTGTTGCCTGCCTGGGCTGGGCCCATGTTGTCGTACAGCACACTGCCTGGAGGTTGGCTGTGTGTTCCTGGACTAGGTTGCCTAGAACCTTTGAGATTCTAACATCCCTTGCTCTCTCTCCCCACTTCTCACGGTTGCACTCTTTCTCTCTGACGACATTACTCTCATTTCATTCTTCTCTCTATTTAAATGCATAACCTTCCCTTGAGGTCCTAAAGGAGTTTCAGCACTCACCTCTCGTATTACTCTTAGGACAAGCATATATTTACATGTATTAGATTTAAGGGGTTAATGTGAACAGCGATCTTCTTGATGAGGATAGTTGGTGAACGTTCTACATGTTCACGAGTTATATGCCCTGCTCATCATCCCATTTGTGACTAGACTGGTGCCATGTGTAAGAGCCCGACCATGCCCAGGAGTTGTCTGTAGAGGGACGAGGACTTAGCCTTGATTTGCATACCGAGCCAGGAGCGAGTGTAGCACCCGAGACTACAGCTCGCTCGTAGTGCCGGTATAGTAGAGTAACGTAATTTATCTGTCCTTGTGTTTCTCTACAGTCTTCTCCTGGGTTCTCGCTTTCGGTGCTGGGACTCGTTGTTCCTGTGACTTGGCCTGCTAGCTAGAACACATGGGGATGATGAGTGGGATATATCTTTATTTTACTATGCATTGCAGCTCTCTTTAAGTATATATCTATAACACTTTACAATACACATTACTCACACACAAGACAACACTATTAATACTTTCATGTATCAATTAACTGCACTGTCGTTTTGCTGCTGTGTCCGGAGTTCTGTTGCGTAGGGTGCATACGGACTCGGAGGGGAGACAGAGTGAGAGAAGCGAAGTAGCCTATGCGGTAGTAGGCTACCGGCGCAGTACTGTTGCCTGCAACCTTTTAGTTATTCCAAGTATAGATTCATTATTATAATAAGTGACTACTGTTTATGTTCCTCCCATGTGTATTATTAGGTATCTACTGGATCATGAACATCTTGTATGCTACATGCTAGTGCATGTTAGTAGGGGACAGTTAGTGTAGTGCACGCGCTTTCAAGTAGGCGTGTACATTTGTCATTTAGCATTTCACTGTCATACCTTTAGCCTGCTTCTATTCTACATTATTAGAGGCTTAATATTAACGTAGTTTCTTGAGTATTGCATTTCTTTAGTAATAACGTAACCTATAAATGTCTGAGGGAGTTTAGCCTCATAGCCTACCCCTGTTGTACACTTTCGCCGAGTTAAGGTACCTCGTTACCGTAGACGATAACTCTGTAGGGCGTTGGTGCTTTTGTTGTCTGGAGCATATAGTATTTGGGACTGGAATCGAGCGTGTCGTTGTCACTTAAGCCATTTCTGTCCTACGATCAAGAATCCCGAATATGTATTGCCGATCCAGCCGTAACAAATAAGAAAAAGATTACTCTCACTGTTATAATTACCTCTCCAATATTAGTTTTCTGCCCACAGCTAACTCAAAGACAACTGCAGAGGTTGAAGTAAACAAACTAAAGGTTTATAGATACCCCTGACGGTAACAAAGGATTTAAAGTATCCCTAATAGGCTCAAAAATCGCGTCCGGATGTGAGAGGGTTAAGTACAACAGGAGGAACACCGTCCGGACCGTATGCCTTCTTAGTATTAAGCCCAGAGAGGGAGTACATCTTTAGAAGAGATCAGGATATTAGGCATAAGTAGGAGAGAGGGAGGTGGAAAGGGAGGAAAGCACCGGAATCATCAAAGGTAGAGTTTCTGGCAAAAGTTTGAGCAAAGAGTTCAGCTTTCTCAGAGGAAGAAGTGATGGTTGTGCCATCAGAGTGGAAAAGGGGAGGGAAAGACGAGGAAGAAAAGTTGTTGGAGAGGTTTTTGGCTAGATGCCAGAAAGCTTGGGAATAGCTAGAGTTGGATAGTCCAGTGCATTTATCATTGATGAAAGAGTGCTTGGCAAGTCGAAGAACAGATTTGGCTTGATTCTGGGCGGAAACATAGGAAGAATGAGATTAGTAGTAATATATAAATAAATGCGTCATTAACAGTATTACCATTACTATAATTACCGTCATTATTATTGGTGAGTATATTGATGCATATATTTAAATGTGAACAAGTTATTGGTTTGGCATAAATATGATACAAAACAAATACAAAAAAAGTGTCCACCCGGAGTATTGAACCGGGTGTTGAGCTTTGCTTGGGTGACTCACTAACAGTCTGCCCGTTAACCACTCCAACTAAACAGTTCACATAGGACCATTTTCCGCATATTGTATTGTACCTAGTAACAATAATGTAATCATACTTCATGTTAATAATATCTTAGTAAAATAAAGGCAATTAGCATTTAATTGTTATAGCTTACCTATAATAAACAATCATGCTTCCATTGTTAATACAGCATATTGCCGATTGAGTGTAAGTTTTAAAAATATTGCTTAGTTTTATAACAAAGGCTGTATGAAACATTGCGAATGATATGCTACTAAAAGTGTCAATCTGCTTTACTCATGTTCTGAAGTCCTAAAGATGTTTTCAGTGAACAAAATGAACACGTTTTATGAGACTGTTTAAGGCGACAGTGGTTATTCTTATGCGTCTATATATTTATATATTAATTTGTATTTTAGTTTCCTCCATAGACCTCCATCAATCGTAAAAAAAAACATCCATTAGATACCCCTTCTAGATCAATTTGTACATTTTTCGAAAGCAAAATGTCCCGGCCAAAGGTCGTTTCTTTCAGAATTACAGGCTCATTATCGTTCGCCAGGAAATAAATCGACACCTAAAGTCCTAAAGATGTTTTCAGTGAACATAATGTAAAGGTTTTATGAGATTGTTTAAGGGAGGTGTGGCCGTTTTTCTGGCCTCCCTTCTTCCTCATGTTTAGCCCCATTGGTTTTCAGATTATAAGACGTTTGGCCCATTAGTTTGCCCTTTTGCCCCTTTATTTGTCATTATTCAGACTTTTCGTGTCATTTAGGTGTCGATTTTTTCCTGGCGAGCGAAAGCGAGCCTGTTACTTAAAAGATATTGGCCTTCAGCCGGGACGTTTTTCTATTGAAAAATGTACTAATTTATTTTGACAGAGGGACTTGAGCGGCTGTTTTTAAGCTTGATGGAGGTATAGGGAGGAAACAAATAAAATAATAAAATTATACATAGGCCTATGTGAGCAAATAAATACGCCCATCTCCCCTTAAGCT
Organism: Paralithodes platypus; assembly: GCA_032716605.1. Taxonomy (NCBI): domain Eukaryota; kingdom Metazoa; phylum Arthropoda; class Malacostraca; order Decapoda; family Lithodidae; genus Paralithodes; species Paralithodes platypus. The sequence continues at coordinate 21,633,664 of CM064565.1, read as the reverse complement.
TTTTGAGATAACTGTTCAACGTATATTATAAACATCGATTATATAATCGATGTGAACACCAAATATATAATTCCATGTGGTGATTGAAAACTTAAGGGAAGATGGGTAATTTTTCTAAACCCCTTCTTCCTTATGTTTTGCCCCATTAGTTTTCAGATTTTAAGAGGTTTGTCCCATTATGTTTTTCGATTTTAAGACCTTTCACCACATTTCTTTGTCAATATTAAGACCTTTCGTGCTGTTTGTACATTTTTCGGTAGAAAAATGTCCCGCCCGAAGTTATTCCAAAATTACAGGCTCACTATCGTTCGCCCGGAAAAAAATCGACACCTTAATAGCACAAAAGGGCTGAATATTGACAAGGAAATGGGGCAGAAGGTTTAAAATATCGACAAACTAATGGGGCAAACATCTTAAAATCTGAAAACTAATGGGGCTAAACATGAGGGAGAAGGAGATCTAGAAAAATGACCCATCTCCCCTATCAAAACTATAATCCAATAAATCCCTTGGACCCGACAAATTTCCGCCAAAAGTCATTAAGGAAGTAAAAGATGAAATCTCAAAACCACTAACAATTTTCTTTAAACAATCAATACAAAGCAATAGAGTCCCCAAAAAATGGAAATTAGCTAACGTAACTCCCATCTTTAAAAAAAAGAATGTAAGGCTCTGCTTGGCAACTATCGCCCAATAAGCCTCACCTCAATTATATGCAAGCTGCTCGAAACAATAGTCCGAAATAAAATTGTATGCCATCTAGAAACTAACAACCTTATGAAGGACACACAACATGGCTTCCGAAATAAGCGCTCATGTCTGACAAACCTCCTTGACTTTTTCCACGATATCTTAAATGTATATGATGAAAATATAGCAGTTGACATCGTCTAACTTCATTTTCAGAACGCATTTGATAAAGTGCCTCACAACAGACTGATAACAAAACTTAAAGCTCACGGTATTGATGGGTTTGTTCTTCATTGGATTCACGATTGGCTAAGCAAGCGTAAGCAATGAGTAGTAATAAATGGCAAGGTGTCAAATGGATAAATGTTACAAGCGGTGTACCACAAGGCTCAGTTCTTGGTCCAGTTCTGTTTCTTATTTATATTGACGATATTGAAGATGGACTATTATGCAGAATCTCCAAATTTGCTGACGACACAAAAATAGCAAACAAAGAAAATTCTCCATCACAGATACAAGAGATTCAGAATGATTTAGACAAGCTATCAAACTGGGCTCATACGTACATGGCAGATGAATTTCAATATAGATAACTGCAAAGTTCTTCACTTCGGCAGTAAAAATGAATGCGCTAACTTTTCGATAAATGGAATCCAACTACTGAATGTAAATAAATACAGATCTTGGAGTAACTATAACAAGCGATTTAAAACCAGCCCAACAATGAGCCGAAGTTATTAAAAAATCAAATCAAATTGTTGGCTTTATTTGGAGATCTTTTTAATATAAATCCGAAAACGTTATACGCATTTTATATAATTCATTGGTTCGTCCGTATTTGGAATATTGTGTCCAGTTTTGGTTGCCATACTATAAAAAGGACATTGAAAAACTAGAGAGAGTACAACGGAGAGTAACTAAAATGATTCCCCGACTAATAAATAAACCATATGAGGAACGACTAAAAGAGTTCTTCAAAAAACGCAGAATACGTGGGGACCTAATCCAAGTTTTTAAAATTATCAAAGGCCATGACAACATGGATGCAAGTAAGTACTTCACACTAAATAACTCAAATTACACAAGTAATGGTTACATAATTGTCGGAAAGGCATTTCACTCACATGAAGCGGAAGCACTTCTTTTTCAACTGAGTAGTCAACATATGGAATAAATTGCCTAGAAATGTTGTAGAGTTCTATACAGTCCAGACATTAAAATATCGCATTGATAAATATCTCGCTGTAAATCCCTGACTAATTGCATTTGTTCCCGAGTAACATGACCGTATCAATATATATATTGCTATTATAGTGCTATAATTTTGTTTTCTGACAATAGTATTTCTGGAGCTGTAACCCTCCAGTTGATGGCTGTGACCATTTTTTTTTTTACAAGCAGCCTTGTAAGGACCATTAGGTATGTTGTTGCTTGCCTTCCTTTGTACTCCTCTGTCTCCTTCCGGGCTTTCTTGGCGACCGGTTGGAGCTGTTTCCTGGTACTTTTGAGCTTTGGTGGTACCGGTATCATGTTTATGGTTGCTGAGCGTGGAGACGGGTGCGCGGACCGGAGCTATGTGCTGACGCATGCGAGGAGACAAGAACAATGACACTGTGATCTCACTGGTGCTTATATATGGGTAGGGAAGTGCGGGCTGCCCGAGATAAGAATGGCAAAAGGGTCAATTCGTACAGAAAAAACACACCTATCGCCTCCTTTCGCCACATATCACATGGCATTCGTATGGCATTGGCTATAATTTGTCAACATATTCGCTGCATTCGAGCTACTGTCGTAGGGTTGTCGCCATATTTGCTCAAAACAGCTTTACCAATAATTAGAAATTGTCTCATTCGCCACCTCCCTCGCATGGTATTCGTCGATAGTCGTCAATATTTGTACGGTAATCGTACGATAATCGTCCGACATTCGCCAAATTAATCTGAGCATCGCCTAATTTTTCCGCATTTGCCAGCAGTGGCAAATCAGAAGACAATAATACGAACTGTGGGATTCTCGTGCGAGCTAAGACGAAGCCAAGCCACGTGAGACACGAGGATGTGTGCCACACAATTATCGCCACAAATTTCAATTCGCCTCGTTTTTTTAAACATTCAAACATTTATCGGCCATCTAAGGAGAACTTTGGCGAGGTTTGTGCGACAATTGTGCACAATCAGCGATTTGTGGAGAATAGTCAGACGAATACATAACATAAAGAAAAAAATCACAAATCCGCCTAGTGGGATTCCGCATTCACTCTTTCATACACACACACACAAACACACACTCTCTCTCTCACTCTCTGTATACACTCTACTCCCCTTACACTCCCACACTCACTCTGTCTCTCTCTCCACCTCACTGAACATTAATCTTCTATTAATCAAGTGAAGACCCAGCCACTCGTACGGATGTAAAGAATACTGCCACTAGGCTGAAGAGTGGAAAGGCTTCTGTATTTGGGAAATTGGAGGTAAACTATTAAATTGGGTCCATTTATTGGTTTATTGCAGAATGGTATCACTCTAACGGGGTAAGATCAACTCTATTTACAACGGGAAAGATCAATGTCCGAGATTATATGCTAGGTGATCAATAAGACTGCATCTACGAGTATAGGAGATATCGGTCGAATATATAGTCGGTGGCTTGGAGAACTCTGTGAACACTAACTCGGATTCAAAGAGAAATTAACCTAACCAAACCGACTTCTTTCCGCTCATACAAGTAGAGGCCGACTTCTCCAAGAAGTTGAGTTATCTTTGGCCGACTTCTTCAAAAGGCTGAGTTATCTTTGGCCAACTTCTTCAAGAGGCCAAGTTATCTTTGGCCGACTTTTCTCCAAGGCCAAGTTCTCCTGATACCACACCAATTACAGTGGAGTTGCATTGCTCACTGTGACAGGCAAGGCGTTTCTTTCTACTTACTGATAGGAATTCCATGACTCCTGTTAAAATATGAGGTATAAGCAGTCTGAATTTTGACTTGCAATATTTGAAATTGATGGAATTCGAACACAGAAGGTCCTTGTGGAACACCGGCTTTAGTATCAACAAGAACTGCAAGTAATTTATGTCTATCTATCTCGTAAAGGATATGTAACTATGTACATAATCCGACACGACACTACGACACTTATTGTTACTATGTGAGATACTTTAGGTGATTATGAGACCCCCGCAGATCATGTTGATAGAGAATAGGATGCTACAGGTCCCTCAAATGAATCTTGCATACACATTTACTATATACATCATCAAAGCGAATTGCTAGGCTCGATGGACAAACATACCTCATCTTTCTTGTAACTTTAGGGGTGAGAACAATATTACCTTGCTCACTTTTCAGCAGTCATCATCATTAGAGCTGAATGTATAAAATACTCTTAAACAATAATAATACAACTACATAACTAAAATTATCGTCATCTGATAGAAATAGTAACTTTTATAAAACAAACCACTTTTACACATACCTGTGGCTAAAGCTTTGTGAAGTGTTAACAGTTTCTTCAGACAACAAAATCTGCAAGAAGAGATAAAATGTTTTAATGTAACATAAATTGTTAAAGGACAAACACCCTACTGATGTCAATGGAGGTCATGCAAAATCCCTAGAATACAACCAACTTGATCACATTGCTATCCGACTATTATAACAATATGATAATGAATCGTAGGAAATATACTTTAGTAATTATTATACAGTAGCTACCCTACAATACTACCTATCAGGAGTCAGTGTTGTTATATTATTATGATCTTATGATGTAATACATAGAACTAGGGCCATAGTTAGTTAGTTTATTAACACAAATACAATATATTATATATACTGTATACATATAAACTACATACTATGGCTACAACCATAATAGTGTTCAATATAATAATGAATACACATAACAAATACACTAGTCTTGGCTTTGCCCAGACGTTCTTATCCGTGATTGAACCCTTTGGCGTCTGTGGTGGGAGAGTAACCCAGCCTGGTACACAGAGACTACTACATTATTATCAAGGTTACCACAGCTGACATATCCAGATGAGACGTCACAAATATCCACTGAATCAGGCCAAGAGCAGGTTTGTATTGAATTTGTTTAATTAAATATTTTACTTATGTGTTTAGCTTTCTCACTAGACAATTTCTCCTCCATCATACTTAACAAAATACCCCCAAGACCCAACTTTGAGATGAAGTTGTGCATTATTCGGTAACAAAAATGCTCTTGCCTATTCCTTCTAAATTGCAGGGTCGCTATCGTTCACCAGGGAAAACAATGACATATAGCACATAAGGTACTACAACTGCTAAACTAATTGGCGAATGTCTAATCAGTCTCAAAACAAATAGAGCTAAACATGAGGGATAAGGGGGCCCAGAAAATCCTTCCTTTAATATTTACTCCTAGGTAATATAGTCATCGGGTGTGGGGAGACTGCCCATCCGTCTCGTCCTGCTTGGGGATCAAACTTGGGTACTCTTGGTTGTGAGCCAAGCATGCTAATCAATGGGTCAGAGGGCACACCGATCTTATAGCTAACCTTAAATCTCAACTATCATGAGCTGCAGGTAATTAGAGTTAGTAATATGTAATGAGCAAGACAAACACAGGTAGGAATCATGGGGTATCGATAATACTGTATATATCCTAAGAGAGAGAAAGAGAGAGATAGATCACTCCTGCGGTCATCAGCCAATAACGTTTCCCAGACATGAGGCCGAGTAGACCATATCAACCTTTAGCTCTCAGCCAATGGCAAACAATATAATAATAATAACTTCAATTCAAAAATTCAAAAAGGTTTTATTTGGCATGAAAGGTTTGTACATTATACAGCCACATTTTACATTATTTTGTATGCATTCCATAACAAATGAGGACTTGACACCCTATGGTATATATGTCCTCTACTCAGCTACAAAACATTCGTTATTAGGCAGGCAAACGGCAAGAAAATGGTGCATTATGAAATAAAGAAAATAGTGAACTGAATGGTGAGAATTATCTTAGTAATAGCAACAATACTAATACAAACAAATATATATATATATATATAAATGTATTAATAATAATAATTATATACATAATAATAATAATAATAATAATAATAATAATTACAAAATAAAAGCAAGATTAACTAATAATAATAATCTAATCTAATTGTTTACCTGATTCACTGATAACGCTGTAATTATATTATCTTAATTATCAAACATATATTGTTTTAATTTATTTTTATATATGATACAAGATCAGCGGTTATGTACCTTTCCTGTCAAAGTGTTCCATATATTAGTTCCCATATATCTAAATGTACGGTGTACCAATACTAGTTCTTCCTCTTGGCACGTGTATGAGAGATCTTTGTCTAGTAGGATAAGAATGTATAGCTTCATTCGTTACAAACATGTCACTCACAGCTTCAGGTGTCATATTATTCATAAATTTGTGCATTGTCTTCGCCATGCAAAACTCGTACACTCGTGGAAATGGTAGCAATTTTAACTGTATAAATAATGGACAGGTGTGTTCTCTGTAACCAGCAGATGCAATAATCCTATTTACTTTCTTTTGAACCCTAACAAGACACTGAATGTGACAGTTACTGGCACCACCCCACACTTCAATGGCATACGTCATATAAAGATACATAAAGCTATTATATAAAGTTACCAATGTTGATGAGTTGAGTAACTTCCTAGCCTTACTTAGTATTCCTATACCCTTAGATATTTTAGTTCTAATGCTTCGTATTTGTTCACTCCAAGTCAGTTTTGAGTTCACAATTACACCCAAGAATTTGGTAGTTTCTACTTGTTTTAAATGTACATTGTGTATATTCACAAACAAATTAGTCCGCACTGGTTTGCCTTTCGTATGGAAAATCATGTAATTTGTCTTATTGATGTTTAAAGATAATTTGTTCACATTAACCCATTCATATAATTTGTTAAGTTCAGTATTCATTGTAATTATTAGATTGTCTAAATTTGCATCACTCAAAAATATATTAGTGTCGTCGGCAAACAAGAGCGGAAATAATGATGAAGATATGTTAGCAATATCATTGACATACAAAAGATACAATAAGGGACCAAGAATAGATCCTTGTGGTACTCCACATTTAACTTCACAAGGCGCGGCATCTTTACCATCATAACAAACATATTGTTGTCTATTACCGAGATAACTCGTCAACCAATTATGGGCTATTCCTCTTATGCCATATGTATATCATTTTTGTAATAATATATGATGGTTGACAGTATCGAACGCCTTGCTAAAGTCTAGAAATACACCAAGTACATAATCCCCTTTATCTAATAAGTTACTATTTTTATCTGTAAATAGGGCGACAATTATTCATTAACGCATCGTCACCACCCTTGTACAAAGGCATTATTCTGGCAAGTTTCAATTCGTCAGGAAAAATTCCTTGACCTAAAGATAAATTAATAATATGTACTAATGCGTCAATAAAAAGGGGGTATGTTTCTTGTATGCTGGTTACAGTTATAAATTAATAATATGTACTAATGCGTCAATAAAAAGGGGATATGTTTCTTGTATGCTGGTTACAGTTACATCATCCCATCCTGGACTTTTGTTTTGTAATGCCAGAATTATATATTTTACCTCTTTACAATTAGTTGGCTGCAAGAACATTGAATTGGGGTTGGCTTCTGGCATATAAGAGGAAAAATCTTTATTACATGCGGGTATAGACTGGCTTAGGTTATGACCAATACTAGCAAAATAATGATTAAATCCATTAGCTAAAGTTTTCCCATCATTTACTACTTTACCATTCACAATTATTGACTTTGCTTTGAAAGATTTCCTATATTAATTTTCATTTATTACTTCCTTAATTAACTCCCATGATTTTCTTATGTTACATACATTTTGTTGAAATAATTCATTATAATGATCACGCTCCGCCTTACGCAATAAACCCTGGAGAGTTCTTTTAACATTGCTATATCTGTTCTTATTATATAAAGTTTTGTTATTTAATGATAACACATATAATTTATTCTTCATTTTTATAGATTGTTTTAATCCTGTAGTCAACCATGGCTTTCGATTACGATAATTGAGTTTTATTCTTACCACAGGGAAACATTCATTATACAACCTAGAATATTGTCCATGAAAATAGGAGAATGCCTCTTGACAATTATTTTCATCCAAGATACCATTCCAACTTGCTGTATTCAGTTTCTATTTAAATCTCTGTATACAAGCTTCATTACACAGTCTTTTAGTTATATAAGTATTATCATCATCTTTGGTTATTATAGTACTTACACAGAACATTGGGAAATTATCCGAGATATCTGTATACAATATCCCGTTAAAAAGACATGCATTAATGACATTGTTACACAATATGTTATCTATTACTGTAGCAGATGTTTGAGTAACTCGAGTTGGTTTATTGATAATCGGTAAAAAAGAATACGAAAACATGGTTTCCATAAACAATGATGTATGATTATGACAGTCAGCATTAAGCATATTCAAGTTGAAGTCTCCCATTATATAATGTACACTTATTTTCCGGCTTAATTATAGCTAGTATATTATCTAAATAATGCATAAAGTTATCCACATGAGAGCTAGGGAGTCTATGTATAACACCAACAATATATTTACCTCTACCATTTTCTATATCATTTATTTCTAAAAATATAGATTCTATATCAGCATTCATCATACATAAGTAAGTAAGTAAGTATATAAATAACCAGAAGATTATTATTATTATTATTATTACATAAATCCTCTCCTCTGGCAAAGTTTAAATTGTCCTTAATATATATTGATACACCTCCACCTTAATATATACCGGTATTGATACACCTCCACCTTTTTTATTTTTGCTAATGTTCTCCTCCTGTGAATAACCTTCAACATTGTACCTATTTATATCTGACTCTTTGATCCATGTTTCTGTTACACCAATTACACTGAATTTTATGTTAAGATTACTTAAGTCAGATTTAAAGTTACCGAGATTCTTAGGATCACTACGAATATTTAAATGTATAAGATTGCTGTTTATGAACAAGTTTTGTTTTGCATAATGTATTGAATGAATCTTCGAGGAAATAGTTACACCTTAAATTATGGCATGTTAAACTATTATGGTAATTATAGTCTGGATCAATATCATTTAGAGGTACCATGTCGCGAATATCGTTAATTTCCAAGCGATTAAAAATTATATTATCAAGAAACGAAGGCACAGGAACCTTCCCCGGGTTACAGTACTCATTTAAAAAATTCCTAAATTCATCATCGTCAATAATCTTGTTAAATGGGAATATATTCTCCGTACAAGCTCTACATAACCAATTGAAGCAGCGACTGTGTAGTGTACGGGAACAAAAGGTACAACATGAACTATCTGAATCAATATCCAAAAAGTCGGAACAGAGTTCACATATTTCCAGCATTTTCTTTTAAATATTTACAGACGCACACACAAGCACACACTAATACACAATGCAGCACACATTCGTGGTCAGTCGCACCCGATCATTTAATTACGGTCAAAAAAGAGAAAGTCATCGCCTATTGAACACTTATTATTATAAGGTCTCTGTGGCTTGATTAGTTTTTCAGAAGACTTCGCTAGTGTATCAGAAATCTTCCACCAAATGATGCTCAGAAATTGATGACCACGATTGCACAAAATATATACCGGTATGCATATAACGACATTCACAAGTCCAATTCTAATAGCTTTGTCTCCTTCCAGATAGTTATAAAACACATACAGGAATAATAATAATAATTATTATTATTATTATTGCAGGTGGATGGGACTCGTTGGCCTTGGTCGGCAACCCATCTAGGGGAGACAACCATATACAAATCCGGGCGAATGGGACTCGTCAGCCTTGGTCGGCAACCTGTCTAGGGAGTAAACCTTATACAAATCCATACTACTCCCCTAAGGGTGAAGCAGGTTAGTGGATGAACTAGCCCCGCACAACTGTAGAAAAATAGTGCTAAAAATATACATAGAAGGACTCGGAGTCAGACGGACCCAAAGTTGAGTGGTCAATCATGTAAGTCCTTCAGTAAACTGGCACGGGTTGTCCTTCTCACAGGAGTTAGGTTTGCTTGGGGGCATTTTGTGTATGGCCACCCTCGTATAGAGGAGTAAGGCAATAGATAGATAGATAGATAAATTATTATTATTATTACTGTAGTGTATTCAACACTTTAATTATTAAGGTGTCGATAATAAGATGCTATCTTTATTTATAGTGGTATTTCTTAAACTGAATAATATTTATCATGGCCAAATACAATACTATTAACCTTAAGTCCTAGTTCAAGTTAACCTAACCTAACGCAACATAACAGTTTTCGTTGAATTAATATTGGTTGAGGGCTACAGGTTGAGATGGTCTGGTGGTTGAGTTGTCCTAACTAACCCTCCTAACTGTTAACTAACCCTCCCAACTGTTAACTAACAATCCTAACTGTTAACTAACCATCTTACTGTTAACTAACCATCTTACTCTTAACTAACCCTCCCAACTGTTAACTAACAATCCTAACTGTTAACTAACAATCCTAACTGTTAACTAACCATCTTACTGTTAACTAACCATCTTACTCTTAACTAACCCTCCCAACTGTTAACTAACAATCCTAACTGTTAACTAACAATCCTAACTGTTAACTAACCATCTTACTGTTAACTAACCATCTTACTCTTAACTAACCCTCCCAACTGTTAACTAACAATCCTAACTGTTAACTAACAATCCTAACTGTTAACTAACCATCTTACTGTTAACTAACCATCTTACTCTTAACTAACCCTCCCAACTGTTAACTAACAATCCTAACTGTTAACTAACAATCCTAACTGTTAACTAACCATCTTACTGTTAACTAACCTTCCTAACAGTTAACTAACCCTCCTAACTTTTAACTAACCCTCCTAACTGTTAACTAACACTTCTAACTGTTAACTAACCCTCCTAACTGTTAACTAACCCTCCTAACTGTTAACTAATCCTCCTAACTGTTAACTAACCCTCCTAACAGTTAACTAACCATCCTAACAGTTAACTAACCATCCTAACTGTTAACTAACCCTCTTAACAGTTAACTAACCCTCCTAACTGTTAAATAACCCTCTTAACTGAACCCATAACCGTTAACTGTCAATGAGTTACTGTGGACCTCAATGACTGTATTGTGTCATCATGAGGGTTACTGTTGTCTGGGCAGCGCGCGCGCGCGCTCTCTCGCTCTCTCTCTCTCTCTCTCTCTCTCTCTCTCTCTCTCTCTCTCTCTCTCTCTCTCTCTCTCTCTCTCTCTCTCTCTCTCTCTCTCTCTCTCTCTCTCTCTCTCTCTCTCTCTCTCTCTCTCTCTCTCTCTCTCTCTCTCTCTCTCTCTCTTTTTCGTTATATGTGTGTGTGTGTGGCCTGTAACTCACCCATAAGTCACCTGTAAATCACCTGTAATTAACCCATAAATCACCTGTAAATCACCCATAAGTCACCTGTAACTCACCCATAAGTCACCTGTAACTCACCCATAAGTCACCTGTAACTCACCCATAAGTCACCTGCAACTCACCCATAAGTCACCTGTAACTCACCCATAAGTCACCTGTAACTCACCCATAAGTCACCTGTAACTCACCCATAAGTCACCTGTAACTCACCCATAAGTCACTTGTAACTCACCTATAAGTCACCTGTAAGTCACCCATAAGTCACCTGTAACTCACCCATAAATCACCTGTAACTCACCCATAAGTCACTAGTAACTCACCTATAAGTCAACTGTAAGTCACCCATAAGTCACTTGTACAGTAAGTCACCCATAAGTCACTTGTAAGTCACCCATAATTCACCTGTAACTCACCCATAAATCACCTGTAAGTCACCCATAAATCACCTGTAACTCACCTATAAGTCACCTGTAACTCACCCATAAGTCACCTGCAAGTTACACATAAGTCACTTGTAAGTCACCTTCAAACTCACCTGTAAGTCAACCATAAGTTGCCTGTGAGTTACCTATGTCACCCATAAGTCCTCTGTAAGTCACCCTTAAGATACCTGGAAGTCACTCACAAGTCACCTGTAAATCAACTGTACTGTAAGTCATCCACAAGTCACTGGTAAGTCACCTGTATGTCACCTATAAGTCACCTGTAAGTTACCCATAAATCACTTATAAGTCATCCGCAAGTCACTAACGTCTTGTTAAGTAAACTTACATAATACATACATAAATTTAAAGACCGAGTGCTCCACACGAAGTGCAACTCTGGTCTCCAGGCAGCCCTGTTCAGAGCTGCCTCACTTGTCCGGTTTTTTAATTCAGGATCAGACTGTAAGGTCTGATCCCAAGTCTTTCTTGGTCTACCCCTAGGTAATGCATGCTCCCACCACGTTCTCAGACTCAACACTGATAGTCTTGATACCTAATTGTCTCCTCAGACCTTCACAAGATATCATATCAGGCAATTTTACCCCATAGTACAACCTTAGTAACTGAATCACCGGAATACACCCATGGGTGATAGTATGATTTTGCAAGCGGTACTCATAATTCATAATATTATCTGAACCATGATAATATTATGTCGACATTGATTTACTGTCAATATCATCTAATCTTCTATTGGATTCTCTAATTAAACTTCATAAACATAGATTCGTAGACTAATAGGGGCTTTGATATTGAATGGTATTGTCGACTTCTTATACACTTAATTGGGTGACTGAACCTTGCATTACAAGGAGTGAGCCATGACAGTCGTCGGGAAGGGTGTACTCTAATATTTGAGTGCAATCCCGAAAAAATAAGAATACATTATAGATTAAACGTATGTAAATATTGACCTAATATTTACAATTATCATACAATGAGTAGTATATTTTGTAAAGGTGGCCAAATAAGTTCTGTTCCATGTCGTGATTTTATGTATGGACATATAATTAGTATGCATTAATTAGGAGTGTGGTTTCTTTTAAATATCAGTTGACTAATCAAGTGAGATAACTATTTCATAAGAAATAAACTCGTGATTCAATCATGCTCATTATATTGCCTTGTATAAGATCACAGAGAGAAACTGAATCAATCCAGCTTTATTTCATATACAATACATATATTGTTGTTAATGTGGGCAACTGTCCATCTATATTATCTAGGATTATGTGCTGAAGTGTGGACTGGTAATATATTGGGTGACGTACACACACGCCTACCTTAGTAATATTTCCACCTGGAGGGGTTCTAACAAAGCCGAAGTGATCAATCCAAACCAGACATGGGCAGTGTGTGTGTGTGTTTTTTTTTTTTATTTATTTTTGTATTTGTGTATGTGTCTGTCTTTGTGTGTGTTTGTGTATGTTATGGTATTATAACTAATCTATAATGATGGCTGGACTGAAGCACATTATAAGGTCAGTCAAACAATAGTTATAGTAATCTTTGCCAGTGAAATATGCGTAATATCACATTACATAACATCCTTTTCATATTCTGATTAATTTTACTTATACACTATCATATATACAGTATATATATTATTTTTCCCTATGTGTATGAAGGAGACAAAAGACAGGTTGCCTGTCTCCCACGAAGCCAAAAGAATGATAGAGCCAAATTCAAGGGACGTTGGAGTCAAAATGCCTGGACAAGCGAAGTTTTAAGCAGTCTAAGTCATAAGGTGAAGGAAAGATTGATTGAGGGAGAGAGTTACAGAGTTCATTTGTTGAGTAGAAGAAAGACTATGAAAATTTGCCAATTCTTGGGTTGGGGAGATGGACAGAATAGGAGTGGGACTGTGTTGAAAGGCGGGTACCTCGCACTCACCGCAAGGTAGGGGGTATGCACTGAGAAAGGTCTGAAGAGTACTGATTGTTGTAATAGCGATAGAAGAGTAAAAGAGATGCAAAATTGCTACATGTACAGTGTTTCAGGATTGGACAGCCAAACACAACTGGATGTAGAACTTCTTTATTCTGGATCAAGTTTCATCCTGAGAACAACAAACAAACTAAGTGCATGTTCTTTCCAAGAATTTAGAAATACAAATGTATAATTATAATAAAGTCTTGTTCAATCTATAAGTGATACAAAACACAAATAACACACCAATCGCCAACATATGTATGGCTAATTCTTAATGTCTAATAAGTTGATAGAAATAAACCTTTATGAACTGATAAGTAAAACTCGTTAGATATAATTAAATAATGTATGAGACTTCCAGTAAGTAATTAAAATTAGTTTGCACCTTGCCACTAGTGGAACCTTTCAATTAGCTTCATATATTTCTAATCCAATACATTAACGAACGAAGCAACTAAATTATTTCAGTTAACAAAAAGTAAGAATATCACATGTTGCTACACACCACACATAATTTGACTCTCACAATCAGGCATGTCCCACATATTTCCCGCTAATCCAGCCCAACAGACACATGAATAACCTCCCATAATTATAGGGAAACACCAACAGCAAACAATTACAACTACGATTCTTTATTATAAATTACTATACTACTATTGTATGTAGAAGAGCCAACGAGTGGACTTAGTCTGATTGAAAGGGTCAAATATTAAATATCAACTACCATACTCACTCTATTGTGTGTCCATGTATAAACCCGAGTAAGGCGGGTAACCTACCACCAGCTGATATCACTCCAGACTGACTAACCATGTAAATTCGATCAACTCACATGTTCAATAACCGAGGGAATGAAGGGTGAAGGCAGAAGGGAAGGGGGGAGAGGGGGAAAGAGGGGGACGGGTTGAACAAAGAACTAGCGTGTACCGGTAATCTAAATAGAGAAGGAAAGGTAGGAGGGGAGGAGGGAGGGGGGAAGTGAGCAATTAAACATGAACACTAATTTCCACATATTTGCGCAATTTGTCATATACTATAGTCAAAGAACTGGGACAATGGTGACCTGTTGGAAAAGGAAGGAATTTATAAGGAAGTAGCATGTAAATGATCCGGAACGATCTGAACACTAATTTTTCATAAAACACTCCCCCCACGAAAACCACTACTGAATTTGCTCCTCAATTAGTAGGATAACAACTAAGCGATGAACAGATCTATTCAGGTACTTACCAAATGTTCCATCGTATATTTTACCTGGTTCCTGACTCTTATACCTAATTATTACATCTCTAATTTTACCATCTCGCCCTTCATGAGTCCTATGAACTTGAGCAAGTCTCCATTCTCCTCTCATTGCATTGCTGTCTTGAACTAACACTACATCACCTGATTTTACATTTCTCTTGTCATGGTGCCATTTTGTCTAAACCAGGGGTATCTTTTACCATGGGTACTTTACCGTCCATTGTTTAGTTTCTGGGTTATGACTTAATCCCTGCTTGATCAGTGAAAGTTCTCTTTCTTCTTGGAGTGTTGAAAGGTTTGAAAGGGTTGAAAGGTTTATTAACTCGAGCGACCCCAAGTGGGGTATTAAGAGTACATACTTCAATACAAATACAAAATACAATAACACATATACAAAACAACAACATTATTTGTACATAGTGTGTAGTGTCCATTTCCAGCAGCACAATTGCCACATTTGCATCCGCCACATTTAGGAATGCAAGAGGTACCAAGGCTTTCAATATCAAAGAAATACTGCATTTTGTTAGGAGATTTAGAGATATCTAGAATTATGTTGTTCACTTCTGTTGATACAGCTAAGTGGTGAATTCGGACTTGTGCTTGGTTAATGTTCTTGTCCGTAATCTTGATAAGAGGATGGAATCCACGCAAACAATACCCAAACTGGTTTTTCATTAACTGGAGATTGTTTACAGTCTTTTCTAATTCAGGCAGAAGGGCACAACAATCAGTTCCTATGAGCATGTCCACCTTTCCAAGTGGTCTAGACACATCATTTTCTGTGATTCCATTAAACAAATCGACCACTTCACTTGCATCTACTTTTGGGGCATCTGAAGTCACTTCACTCATACCATATGCCCGAATTTCCCAGACCTTCCCTTGTGCATCCATAAGAAGCACGAGGTATTCCTTGCTGTCAAACCATTCAGTTTGATTTCCGACCTTTGTAACAGACAGCCGAACATTTTTACCACTCAGACCTAGTTTAGCTCCAGCACGGTGAGTGATTAGTGACATATTTGCTCCAGGATCTCAAAGTACTGTTACATGTTGATGTTTGCATGGTATTTTGCTGAACATAAGCAAAACTCCTTCCCTTCTCTGATGCTGATCGGCCACATTTACAGTGTTGTGAAAAGTGTCACCATTTGAATAAGCTTCATGTAAGAGTGGATGATGCAGTCTACCACATATTTGTTGCTGATTGTTAAATGCTTCACAAGGCTTTTTCCTTGTACAATATCTTGCAAAATGTCCAACTTCCAAACAACAGAAGCATCCACCACTTTGACGAATAGCATCGATTTTTGCGTTGCCATCGAGTCTCTGAAATCCAACACACTCAGATATTGGATGGGTATTTGTTCCGTGATACCAGCAATTATTATTTCCCGTAATAGTCATTCCCATAACTGGTCTGTATGATGAAGGTTTCTGTCCTTGGGGTTGTGCGTATGGGTTGCTGAGTAGATTAGATACCATTTCTGTCATTTTGTTCATGTTTGTTTGCATTTGTTGTTGAGTTTCTTGTAATTTGTGCACAACATTCACCAATCCAGATTCTGTGTTGTTTCCCTCATTTTCCTTAACGACCGAGGATTGACATATTCCCTTTGAATTTTGCATTTGTGGTTTCCTAATATCAGTATTCATGTATTCCATGGCTCTCTTTTCTTTGAGTAAGAATTCTAGTAATCTTGGGAATTGTGCATCACTTTCATTGTCACCTACTTTTAGTACCCATTCTCGTTTCTGAACACTTGGTAGAATCTTTTCAATCTGACTCACCATGGTAGCAGTATTCATTTCACTTTCTAAGTTCATTTTCTTAAGGTCCAGCCAGCTGTGTTCAATTACGTCAACCATAGCAACAAATTTCTCATTATCCCTATCATGAATTAGTTTTAGTTTCTTTAGTTCACTTATGATTGCATCTGCTAGTTTGCGAGGCTTTCCATACTTTTTGTCCAGTCTGATAAACATTTCCTCATAATTGTCCTCCACTCCTCGAACACACTCTAGAGCTTCCCCTGTAAGACAACTCTTCAAAGCATAGGGGTCATTTCCAAAGCCTCTTTTCATTAATCGTTCATAGTCCTTTTTGAAAGTTGGGTAGTCACGGATCTTACCAGCAAAGTACGGTGCATCGAGTCTTTTTACCCGAACTACATTGGTATTTTCACCACTTCCTTTGGCTGAAAGACTCGCTATAACTGCTCTTACACTGTCAATTTTCATATCTATTTCGTCCATAGAAGTTTCATCAAGCTCACAGACTGACCCAACATTAATCATATACTCATCATGATACAATTCCACTTCTCCGTAAGCCTGTAACACTTCACTGAATTTCTGTTGCAATGCCTCTATTGGATCGTTGCATCTTATTCGTTCATTTAGTCCATTTATTTTCCGTGTAAATTTTCTCTTTGCATTTGCTCGCTTTGTTTTTATCAAATCTAAGGATATAACGTTAGCTTCCATGGTAGAGATGAAGTGTTGGGTTGCTTTGTCTGTAGTCCTGTTGGTGGTTGTAGTGCTGGTGGTAACCCCGGCCTCA
The DNA here is from genome assembly GCA_032716605.1 of Paralithodes platypus. NCBI lineage: Eukaryota > Metazoa > Arthropoda > Malacostraca > Decapoda > Lithodidae > Paralithodes > Paralithodes platypus. The sequence continues at coordinate 21,616,244 of CM064565.1, read as the reverse complement.
GGTTGGTCACTCGGTTTGCTTGGGTCCTGTCTCACCTCGCCGTCCATGGCACGCCGAGAGATGAGAGAGAGTTCTTTGTTCAACCCGTCCCCCTCTTTCCCCCTCTCCCCCCTTCCCTTCTCCCTTCACCCTTCATTCCCTCGGTTATTGAACATGTGAGTTGATCGAATTTATATGGTTAGTCAGTCTGGAGTGATATCAGCTGGTGGTAGGTTACCCGCCTTACTCGGGTTTATACATGGACACACAATAGAGTGAGTATGGTGGTTGATATTTAATATTTGACCCTTTCAATCAGACTCAGTCCACTCGTTGGCTCTTCTACATACAATAGTAGTATAGTAATTTATAATAAAGAATCGTAGTTGTAATTGTTTGCTGTTGGTGTTTCCCTATAATTATGGGAGGTTATTCATGTGTCTGTTGGGCTGGATTAGCGGGAAATATGTGGGACATGCCTGATTGTGAGAGTCAAATTATGTGTGGTGTGTAGCAACATGTGATATTCTTACTTTTTGTTAACTGAAATAATTTAGTTGCTTCGTTCGTTAATGTATTGGATTAGAAATATATGAAGCTAATTGAAAGGTTCCACTAGTGGCAAGGTGCAAACTAATTTTAATTACTTACTGGAAGTCTCATACATTATTTAATTATATCTAACGAGTTTTACTTATAAGTTCATAAAGGTTTATTTCTATCAACTTATTAGACATTAAGAATTAGCCATACATATGTTGGCGATTGGTGTGTTATTTGTGTTTTGTATCACTTATAGATTGAACAAGACTTTATTATAATTATACATTTGTATTTATAAATTCTTGGAAAGAACATGCACTTAGTTTGTTTGTTGTTCTCAGGATGAAACTTGATCCAGAATAAAGAAGTTCTACACCCAGTTGTGTTTGGCTGTCCAATCCTGAAACATTTCATCTCTATTGTGTGTCCATGTATAAATCCGAGTAAGGCGGGTAACCTACCACCAGCTGATATCACTCCACTTCATCTCAACATGCCCTATAAACGTGTTTTGGAATAGGATAAGCGGCGCTTGGTGGACTATTACACGGGAGGAGATGACTACGTGGCTTTAACTACACAGCAGGGAATCAAGAGCACTATAACCTGGGGTGTAATTAAGAAATATATGGCGGCTGGTTAAGTCGTAACACCTAGAAGAGGGGTGACCCGCCCGAGAAAGGCACTTTGCTTTATGTATCCCCACCGTAGGTATTTGTCTTTATCCAATGTTTATTATTGTTGTTGTTGTTCCCAAAGCTGCCTGGCCGAACAGCCCCAAGGCCCAGAGCACGGCCAAGGCCATAACCGTGCGCCCCCACAGAACCCTCCCTGAAGACCACAATAAAACCTGGGTGACCGAAGCCACTCCATGGCGGGGAGCTGAGAAGGGTGAGGAAACGCCCGGGAAACCAAAGCCCCACCCAGGGCCTTGTGCCCCTCAGCAATTATGAAGAGAAAGTTGATGGGCAAAGGAAAAATGTGACGCTTTGGCTTCCAATCTTGGTAGATTGGGAGGTCAATCCACGGAAGAGACGCCATCACTTGAGATCTAGAAAATATATAAGTAAAAGGAACAGTCAGAGTAAGCTATGGGTGTGGCAGAGATCGCTCAGTTCTCACTCTGATAGACCAGCCCATCACCATGTTTATTATTGTTGTATACTTTTGTATATCTATAACCCAAGCTAGCATTGCATTTGATGTGTATATTGTCAGGTCTTTCATATATACTGTATATATACAGTATATATATATATATATATATATATATATATATATATTATGATATTCCAGCGTAGTTGCCTCGCATAAGAGGACATTCTTAATTGGACCAGTAAAAGTATCCGAATATAGTGGCGATTTTGCTTTGTGTCACCTTTCTCATAAACCAAAGTGGTGATGATTGACATTATTTACTGGTGGTGATTGATTATGGTGCTTAGACACAGTATGGGTATGTACAGTATATACACCTTTTATCATTTGTATTTGACTAATTTAGTATTGGAAGTAGACTATCAATACAACTGTAAGACAATGGTCAAATCTTACAACAATTATCCATTATAAACAACCAATCGATCACATAAACTCAACAATTTGGGTAATGCAAAACAATATATTCATTGTCAGACAATTCACGATATTGTGTAGACAATTACGAACATACAAACTATCATCAAAACTAATAGACATGCTTCATAAACTAATAGACATGCTTCATAAACTAATAGACATGCTTCATAAACTAATAGACATGCTTCATAAACTAATAGACATGCTTCATAAACTAATAGACATGCTTCATAAACTAATAGACATGCTTCATAAACTAATAGACATGCTTCATAAACTAATAGACATGCTTCATAAACTAATAGACATGCTTCATAAACTAATAGACATGCTTCATAAACTAATAGACATACTTCATAAACTAATAGACATGCTTCATAAACTAATAGACATGCTTCATAAACTAATAGACATGCTTCATAAACTAATAGACATGCTTCATAAACTAATAGACATGCTTCATAAACTAATAGACATGCTTCATAAACTAATAGACATGCTTCATAAACTAATAGACATGCTTCATAAACTAATAGACATGCTTCATAAACTAATAGACATGCTTCATAAACTAATAGACATGCTTCATAAACTAATAGACATGCTTCATAAACTAATAGACATGCTTCATAAACTAATAGACATGCTTCATAAACTAATAGACATGCTTCATAAACTAATAGACATGCTTCATAATTCCAAACAATTGTGTTTACAGACAGAGTCAATTATATATTATGTAAACATTTACATAAACACGTAAACAATGATATATAACTAAACAATCACAAATCATCATGCATGCGGCAGTGTCTCAGTCACGTAGTTTACGAAGGGGCTGCCGAAAGATATATTCGTACAATATATAGTCATTGAAAGAAACTTTTTGAATCTATATACTGTATTAGTTCTGCATGACATTAGTTTGTAATCAGTACAATTTGCATATCATCTTCTGATGTATTAGGTAGCCTACATAATTATGCATACGAAAAAGAAAACATTATTTGGGTGATTTACATTTGTTCTCATATTGTTTTATTTTACTAATATAGTAAGGGATTGACAAGCCACACTGTTTAATTTTCCTATATTTCTTAGTTAGTTGTAAGATTGTGAAGATACTCGTATTGTTTTCATCCCAGGCATAATGTTCTTCAGTTTTGCAGATTGTTCAACTCCATGAGGATGGTGAAGTGCATAAATATCGTAGTGGGATGTGGATTGTCCCTAAGTTATACACATACACATACATCAAATTTTAAGACTGAGTGTTCCACACATAAGTGCAGTTTCAGTCTCTTGTCCTAATGGCGGCGTTCCAGGCAACCCTGTTAAGGGCTGCTTCACTTGCCAAGTTCTTGGATTTGAGATCGGTGCGTATAGTCCGATCCCAGGTCTTCCTCGGTCCACCCCTTGGTGCAGCTCCCTCCACAATCACAGACCTGCATTTGTTCACCCAATTTTGTTCATCCATTCTCTCCACATGTCCATACCATCCCAGTCTACTTGTACGCATCACCTCGCTAATACTCTTTATACCTAAACGTCTCCTCAGCTCAACATTTATTATTCTATCCTGTAGCCTGGCCCCACACATCCATCTCAGCATTCTCATCTCATTACGCTCCATTCTGTTGACATCCTCTACTTTAACGGCCCATGTTTCTGAGTCATACGTCATTGCACTTCTAACACATGAGGCATACACCTTTCCCTTCAGGGGGAGAGGCATTCTTTTCATGGTCAGAATTGGCATCAATTCTCTGAACTTCCCCCAGCCACACCTAATTCTAACAACAGTGGCAGCCTCGGCCCCACCACCGGCAGAGATGGTATCTCCTAGGTAACAAAACTTGTTCACCAGCTCCAAAGACTCATTTCCAAAATTCACAGCCACAGGATCATCACTTAACATAAGCTCGCCTTTGCACACTATGCACTCAAATTTCTCTATTTCTGACTTATCCTTCGACAGGGGCCCCTATGTTCTACTACAGCGCTTACTCCCATGGTGTACCCAACAACGACAGATGCTACATTGAATTGAGTTAACGCCCACTCCCTTTCCACACACTGCACATGGGTATGCACCGCTCTTTTCCACATTGCCTCGTCTCAATCTACAATGCATAACCTTGGTTTTGTTAATATTGACTCTTAAACCCTTGCTCGCTATGCCCTCTCTCCACTCTTGGAATTTGGCCTCAGCATCCTGCATACTGTCAGCTATTAGGACTAAATTGTCTGCATAAAACAGTTCCAACGGGAGTCCCCCTCTAAAAACTCTAGACAGCGCCTCCAAGACCATAATAAAGAGGAGGGGGCTTATCACTGAACCCTGATGGACTCCAACACGGACTGCGAACTCATCACTCAGTACACCCTTCACCCTCACCGAACTTCGCGAATCCTCATACATCTTCATTATCACACGCACCAGCCACTCTTCCAAACCAAGTTTCCTCATAGCCCACTGCACAACAGCTCTAGGCACCCTATCAAAGGCCTTCTCCAGGTCCACAAACACAAAGTAAAGATCCCTGCCTTTTAGTAAGTATCTTTCCTGTATCTGCCTACTATGAAGATAGCATCGGTTGTACCACGTCCTGGCATAAAACCAAACTGCATAAATTATCATCAATAGAGATGCTTTGCCTCATCAAACCCTCAAGGACTCTCTCACAGACCTTCATGATTTGGTCAAGCATTTTCAGGCCCCTATAATTTCCTCTATCTAGCGCATCCCCTTTTCCTTTGTATATATTTACTATTTCACTTTTGAGCCAATCCTCTGTGATTTTCTCACCTTTAATAATGGTGTTTATCAACTCAGTGACTAAATTTACACCAATCTCCCCTGAGGCTTTTATCATCTCAGCGACAATGTCGGAGCAACCTGGAGCTTTACCGTCCTTCAGTTTATTGATTGCGTCGCTCACTACAGCTGGTGCTATCAAAGGAGGGGGCCCAGATATTGGTTTTTCGATACTAAGCTGTTCCTTATCCCATGCAAACTCTACATTTAGCAGTCGTTCATAGTGTACCTTCCATGCTTCTCTGATTTCATTTTCTGCATACACAATCTTCCCATTATCATATCTAACACACTGTTCACCTATAATATCCCTACTGTAATTTTTAACTCGCCTAGCTAGGTTGAAGATCCCATTGGGATTGTCAGTGTTACACACTTGTTCGAGGACCAGGTCCTTAATGCGATTTTTAGCATTGTAAATAACTCTTTTGGCAGTTTGTTTAGCTGCCTAGTATTCCTCCCTGCTGCCTCCTTTCTTCCATGCTTTGAAGCATCTCCTTTTCTCTTTCACAGCATGTTCTACCTCATCGTTCCACCACCAAGAGGTCTTATTCCTGGGGTGACCCTTTGTTTTCCCACAGACTTTGTCAGTGGCAGCGATAAGGCTATGCTTAAGAAAGTTTCATTGGCTATTTACATCGTTAGGCCTAGCTTCCTTATTTCTATTCATTTCCTCCAGTTCACTATGAAACCTCTCCCTAACTTCCTTGTCCTTCAGCAGCCACACTTTCCTTTTGGGTATGTAAACCTTCTTGCGCTTAGGATCTCTGTATAAGCTCATGTCGCACACAAGTAGCTTATGCTGGGGGATACATTCTTCGCTCGGGATGACCTTTACATCTCGAACTAGTTTCCAGTCTTTCCTGTTAACCAAGAAGTAATCTATCTGGCTACTGGAGACCCCAGAGTTATATGTGATCAGGTGGTTCTGTCTTTTCTTGAACTTTGTGTTACACACAACCATGTTGAGTGCAACGCAGGACTCCAATATATATTCACCTTCTAGATTTCTCCTTCCGTAACCATTTCCTCCATGTACCCCCTCGTATCCATCTGCAGATGCTCCCACGTGACCATTGAGGTCCCCCCCACGATTGTTATTTCGTTCTCCGAGAGGCCTGAAATGACACTGACGGTGTCATTCCAGAAGTCCTCTTTTATCTCTTTCTGTAAACCAGCCTGTGGGGCATATGCAGATATCACATTCAGAATTCTTTCACCAACTTTCAACTTCAAAACAATCAGCCTTTCACTAACTCTCGTAATCTGAAGCACACTTTCCGCCAGCTCTTCAGCCACCAGAACACCCACTCCTCCTTTCGCTTTATCAGTCTCCACACCCATCCAGTATATCCTATATCTTTTCCTCCTTCCGACAATCCACTGTATCCCATGCCTCTTCCAGAGTGATTCCTGGGTACAGCAGACGTCCACTCGCCTCCTCTCACACATCTCAGCCACTTCATTCGCACGCAGATTCAAACTACCAACATTCACACTAGCAAGTCTGAGTTTGTGGGGGGCATTTGTCATTGTCCTGTGCGGTTTTGTTTCATCGGACTTACGTTTATTTTCTTTGATTTTAGTCATAGTTAGGTAGGTTTGGCTGGCAGATGGGCATCACCCCCCCAGAACTCCGGCTCCAGTCTACCCCGGGACCATTCCCAGCACCATCCCCCAAGTGATTACAAGGGGGTAGGATCCAGTGGCCTCGGTACGCCCCACCAGAACCAGCCGCAGGGACGCACCCCGTGCACGTACATGGCACTATGACTGGCCTGGTATTTTTCGCCAAATGACAGGGCAGCCTCCTGGAGCGCTACCACCAGGTTCGGGCCCCTATACTATTGGGCGGAAAGTGCCAGTCCGGGGAAACACTACGTACTGTACCCTCTGGATCCATTTCGTCCAGGTTGGGCCCAGGGTGCCAGGGCCGGGTCCAGAGGGAAATACAAATATGTTGCCTGACATTATATTCATATTGAACCTTAAGCTGAATGCTTAAACATGTTAAGGCATAATATAAGGTTAGAATTGTTAATGAAAGCCAAATGCAATATTTCATTTGTTACTTTAGTGCACAATATAAACATCATAAGCATATAAATTAAAACGGAAATGTCGTTTAAGGTGGAGAGATATGCAATTCGATTGACGAATGTCAGTTCACGTATACAGGTGTCTAAATCAAATGCTGAAAGTCATTTACAATTGCCAATTGACGATCTTGAAGCTCCATGTCGAATAGTTGTGAAAAAGTCGTAATATAATTATTTAATGTCGGTTCATGTGAACACTTTCCAATTTGTGTGAAAACGGTCAAAATATAATGAAAATATCCTATTCGACCATAGATTTGCCGTTATTACTTGAGAAAACGTCGCTTCCCACTGAAAAAAGGTGTACTTTAGGTTTATGTGAAGGGCCATATATAAAGAGTATTGGCAGGGTCAGTACTTTGATCTATCCGGTCAATATTCTCCTTTGGGACCTAGTTGCTAATCTTAACACCCACACACCCACATACACACACACACACACACACACAAGCACACACATACACACAAACAAGCACACACACACAAGCACACACACACACAAGCACACCCACCCACCCACACACACACAAGCACGCACACACACACAAGCACGCACACACACACAAGCACGCACACACACACAAGCACACACAAGCACACAAACAGTGGCCGAGGTCACTGGCACACGCATCAAGGACTTGAATGTCACTACATGCAGGTGAGGTTTATCAAAAACAGTTTCCTGGCAGTAATGTTAATCTGTTCTGTTGGCCATTTACTATGATATACAGTAAGTTAAGGAACTATATTATCAGCCTCATTGACTGTCGGCAGGTACTACTACTACTATTACTGCTGTTTCTACTACTACTACTGCTACTAAAACCACGACTTCCACTACTACCGCTAATAATAATAAAAATAATACTAATAATCCCGCTTGTAAAACCTGAAAGGATAAGTTTCCCTGCCAGATGTCCATTACTTAATATTCAAACACATATAACATTGTTTTTACCTGTTTCCCCTTGATAAATAAATATAGTAATGTTCCATGATAAATATGCCTAAGCCTATCATCGCTGGAATTCGTGCTATATAATCTCGGATGATCTTTTTATTAACATTGTTATTGTTTGTATGTTTATTATTATTATTATTATTATTATTATTTATTATTAGTATTATTAGTATTATTAATTATTATTATTATTATTATTATTATTTATTATTAGTATTATTAATTATTATTATTATTATTATTATTAGTAGTAGTAGTAGTATGATTATTTGTATTAATATTACTTAAATGTTAGTTTTATTACTAATAAACCAATCATTTATGTATAAGTATTATATCGAATAATATAAGCATATTTATTTCGTAGTAGTGAAGAATTGAATTTCAGACTTCTTAAGGAGGAATTCAACTGCATCATATTAATTCATACATTCTCGACTAAATTACCATAGAGATTACTTTAATGGACTCTACTGTCATTACCATAGAGATTACTTTAATGGACTCTACTGTCATTACCATAGAGATTACTTTAATGGACTCTACTGTCATTACCATAGAGATTACTTTAATGGACTCTACTGTCATTACCATAGAGATTACTTTAATGGACTCTACTGTCATTACCATAGAGATTACTTTAATGGACTCTACTGTCATTACCATAGAGATTACTTTAATGGACTCTACTGTCATTACCATAGAGATTACTTTAATGGACTCTACTGTCATTACCATAGAGATTACTTTAATGGACTCTACTGTCATTACCATAGAGATTACTTTAATGGAGTCTACTGTCATTACCATAGAGATTACTTTAATGGACTCTACTGTCATTACCATAGAGATTACTTTAATGGACTCTACTGTCATTACCATAGAGATTACTTTAATGGACTCTACTGTCATTACCATAGAGATTACTGTAATGGACTCTACTGTCATTACCATAGAGATTACTTTAATGGACTCTACTGGCATTACCATAGAGATTACTGTAATGGACTCTACTGTCATTACCATAGAGATTACTTTAATGGACTCTACTGTCATTACCATAGAGATTACTGTAATGGACTCTACTGTCATTACCATAGAGATTACTTTAATGGACTCTACTGGCATTACCATAGAGATTACTTTAATGGACTCTACTGTCATTACCATAGAGATTACTTTAATGGAGTCTACTGTCATTACCATAGCGATTATTTTAATGGACTCTACTGTCATTACCATAGAGATTACTTTAATGGACTCTACTGTCATTACCATAGAGATTACTTTAATGGACTCTACTGTCATTACCATAGAGATTACTTTAATGGACTCTACTGTCATTACCATAGAGATTACTTTAATGGACTCTACTGTCATTACCATAGAGATTACTTTAATGGACTCTACTGTCATTACCATAGAGATTACTTTAATGGACTCTACTGTCATTACCATAGAGATTACTTTAATGGACTCTACTGTCATTACCATAGAGATTACTTTAATGGACTCTACTGTCATTACCATAGAGATTACTTTAATGGACTCTACTGTCATTACCATAGAGATTACTTTAATGGACTCTACTGTCATTACCATAGAGATTACTTTAATGGACTCTACTGTCATTACCATAGAGATTACTTTAATGGACTCTACTGTCATTACCATAGAGATTACTTTAATGGAGTCTACTGTCATTACCATAGAGATTACTTTAATGGATTCTACTGTCATTACCATAGAGATTACTTTAATGGACTCTACTGTCATTACCATAGAGATTACTTTAATAGGCTCTACTGTCATTACCATAGAGATTACTTTAATGGACTCTACTGTCATTACCATAGAGATTAATTTAATGGGCTCTACTGTCATTAATCATTCATGGTAATGTATCATTCTTAGTAAATGCTAGCCACAATTCTCATTCACTCTCACTATCAGGCGCTCTCTCTCTCTCTCTCTCTCTCTCTCTCTCTCTCTCAATACAGAACTTTTGTCTATTCTCTGAAGCCATGTTCAGGGTAATACAACATTACCCTGAAGATGTCTTGAGAGAATAGACGAAACCTTGGTATTTCAATGTTTCATTTTTCCTACATGTTTTACTACGTAATTTGATCACACGTATGTGTGATTTAACCTCCATTTATGTAATTGTATGTATATATATATATATATATATATATATATATATATATATATATATATATACCGGTATTTGAAATATACAGCAAACCCTTTCATATTTCACCCTGTATCCCCAGTTATCCCCCTTCCTTATCCCTCTATTTGACCGGACCATCCCAGTGTGAGGTATTATGGAGCCTTCCCCACCCTGGCACGCGCGCGCACACACAAGCACGCACGCACGCACGCACGCACACACACACACACACAACACATACACATACACACACACACACACACGCACGCACACACACACACACGCACACACACACACACACACACAAACACACACACACACCCGTAATCTCATCTACATATTCATAATGCCCACCAAGCTAAGGACGCCTCGCTTAAAACGCTAACGTGAGCCGAACGGGTGGTTTTTTAAGCGTCCAAAATGGGGTGGTTCCAATATACTGAAATGTTGGTGTTGTTTTTGCGGCATAAAGTCAAAACGGCTACAGTCCTAAACAGACACAACCCGACGGCTACATTCCTAAATGACCATAACCCTGAACGGTCACACTCCTTTACGGCCACACTTCTAAACAACCACAACCCAAACGGCCTTTCTTTTATACGACCACAATCCTAAACTGTCATTACCCAAATGGCCACACTCCTAAATGGTCACAACCCAAACGGCCACATTCCAAAAGTGTCACAACTCAATCGGCCACAACCCAGTCATAATCATATACACCCTTAGGTTAGATTAGGCTAGGCTTGGTAAATCTAGCTTAGGTTAGGGTAAGTCTGGTTAGGTTAGCTACTTTCAATAGGCGAGCCCACACTTGCGGTTTATGTATGTGAGTCTTGTAATAAGTGGCTTAAAATGTAGCAAAGATACTTGTTGACCCCATTTAACCCTTAATTAGCGGCGAGCAACATAAGTCGAGTTAAATAAAGCTGGACTATGTGGCGGCGCTCGACATAACTCGAGTGGCAATTTCAGCACGTAATGTGGCTGAGAGAGAGAGACAAGTGGTGGCAGGAGACTAGCGAGCGTATGACTGCTCCAGACCACCGCGGCGAACCTACTGACACAAATCTCAGCTCCCTCCTCCCTCTCTCACTCGCTACATACTCAATTATGTACTGAAAGTACCGAATTACCTGCTTTTTGCACTCGCGTTGCACGGTTATTGCAAGAAAACTATCCATCATACAAGGATCGTTATGGTGTCATTCGAAAGCTCTGTTTATGCCCTTTCAGGGATAGGTACTTGTTTTACGTTCTGGGTCTTATTTAGGCATGAAAATGATCACGTAAACAGCCCTATTTTGGCTAAAAACACCCCGCTGTGCGGTACACATAAATAAACCGCATAGGCCGCTCGTAAGGTGTTAAAGGTTTATTATTTAATCAATGATGTCATCCAAAATCAACTGGTAGAAACAATAAGAATTTTAAATGTAATTTATGAACCCTGGCACATTTGTTGCAGTGTCCGCTATGGTCCATATCAAACTATGCTATGGTCCATATCAAACTATTCATCGAAGAAATTGGACAATAAATTGCAAACATATTAAGAGAGAGAGAGAGAGAGAGGAGATAATCGTAGTATAAACGACCACATCCCACAATGGGAGTTATGCTAATAGAACTGAAACAATAACCTGAATATTAACATTATTAAAACATTTAATACGAATCGTTTGATGGACAGGTATAAATTATAAGGATTATGGATGAGCCTCGTATCTACCTGTTCATAAAGGCAGTGCCACACAAGCTCGCTTTCTGTCATTTGTTACGGTCAATAATTGTGGCGCCCTCTGCTGAAGTGAGGCAAACGACGAACATAAAGAAATGAGAAAACAGCGTTTGAAAGTTCCCGCTCTCCCTCTCAACCCACGTGACTTGCCTCCCTCCCACCACCAGGGAGGGAGGGAGGCAGGGGTCGGTTGCCTCGCTACGAACTGTCAAACGCTGTTTTCTCATAATACATAATAGGAATAATGTAAATAATGATATTAATAGTAATATTAACGTTTTGTGGTACAAATATTAATATAATTTATTATATTTTAATTTATTGTACCACAATGAAAATGTATTCACTTACTGTTGTTGGTTAGGAAGTCTGGGCGATGAGTGCAGTACAGAGATACTGGGAGATGAGTGCGGAGATACTGGGAGATGAGTGCGGAGATACTGGGAGATGCGTGCTGAGAGGCTGAGTGACGAGACTGATGTGACCCTGACCCTTCACTTAAACACATTATGTATAATATGCACTTGAACTTATCGATAAACACTTTACCACATTATATGTACAAATAATAACTGAATATACACTTGTGTTGGCTTCACACACTTATTTATATCGCACAAGGCACTTTCAATATTGATTATTCTTTGCTTATTATTATATTACCTTAAAACTAAATCAGTTTCTGTGTTCTTGTATATTTATTGATAATCAAAGAAGCCTCTCTCACCCTCGGCTTCCTCGTCATTATCTACATCTCCCATCGGGTTAGGGTCATCAGCTACAGCCTCATCATCCGAATCTGGGTCATCACCATCAGACTCTGCCTCAGCCTCATGAGTAACACCCAGTATACTGTCCCAGTACCTACGCCGGATGTCGGGTGGCACCAGGTCTCCCACAAGTACTTTTAGGTCCACCAACTTGGGTTTCGCCAGAGGGATGGGTTTGGTGTATTTCTGGGGAACATCATCGAGTGAGAGGTTGAAGGCTTTGTCTGCCCTCGGACCAGAACCCTTCACAATCCTCATAGATTCCCCCAAACCGTCTTCAATGGTGGAATAACTCGAGTCACAAGCGAAGCCAGTTGGGATGGTGTGGGACAGACGGAAGTAGGTTGCATCTATGAACCTAATAGTGGTGGGGTTGCGTCGAGTACATAACTTCTTAAGGCAGTCATAATCTTTGAAGTCTGTTTGTTGCATTTTCACAACCTCAAAGGGTTTAGACCTCTCACCTCCAGTCTTCCGGGTGGCCTTAATGATTTTGATGTGTTCATCAGGCGTGAAAATGTAATTCAACTTCCTCATGTTCTTTTCAATAAGGGCAAAATCTCTATCTGCAGCCATGTAAGTATGACCAGACCTGAAATAGACTTGATGAATTTCCTTGAATCTGCCAGAATGAATGAAGGAGAGGTAGAAGAGCAGCAGTGTAATGTTTTTGTTTTGCCCTGAACAGTTATCAGAGAACATGTATATCTCGTTGACTTCAGGAGGGACAAATATATCAATGAACTTCTTGATGCAACTGCAAATTTCGAGTGCCCCCCTCCTAGCTGTCACTTCATCCCAAATAAACATATGCCCCTTTCCAGTCTTATAGTTGTAAATGTTAAAATTATATGTCCACATTTTTCTTCTATAAAAGGCGATTCCTGTCGATATCTTGGGGGTTGGAAGTGCTTGCTGAAGGTCCATGCAGAGGACCATGGTAGTGTCGGGAGTGTCAGTGACAAGTTTCTTGGGGAGCTTGTATCCAACTTCAGCCTTGGCCAGGTGGAGAGATTGCCTCACCTCGATTGCCCTCTTCTCGGCCTCTGTCAGCAAAAAATCCTTACACTTATTGGCATACACGTCACAAGTTTTGCACGTATCTTGGCGTGGTTTGTACAGCTTAAGATTGGAAAAGTTGGCCTTCAGCACATCGTCATAATAGTGCCAAGTACAGGGCACCTCACTTGGGTACTTTTCTTCCAGCCACTCTTTATATAACTCATACATTTGGCGCTTGCTTAGCATATCAGTGTCTAAATAACGCACATCTGGGGAGTTTTTGCGAAAATAATGGCTGGTAATAGTAGGGAAACTTTTCACATGCTCTACTACTTTACGGTTACGTTCGTCCGCGACTTTACCGTGACTGCCTGGCTTGCCTCTACGATCAGATATGGGGACACTTGTGGAGGTCATGTTGTTCAAGGCACGATCCAACCGGGCTCTAGGGATACCATGAATGTTTGCAAATGCCTGCTTACATACAGTGATAGGGATGTCATTGACGGTGACGTGATAATGCCGAGTGCAGCTTTTTTGTTTCTCCACATTCTCAGTTCGCCTCCGTTTCACAGCCTGGGATGTAGTCTGTTTTTGGATATAAACTGTCTGTGCATCCCAGCTGCCAGTCTTCCAAAAGTCTGTGAAAATGGACTGAATGTTCTATTCACCCACAAGATCATAACATTTCGCAGCACAGGTACAGGGAGGTCCCACTTTTCGCTGTGGCATTTTCCTCCCTGTATAAGCAGACGTATACTCAAGGCCCAAGTTCCTATTTGATTTTGCTGCATTTTTCTTCCACTTTCGTTTGTTTCTCGGCCTCTTTCGTACTCCAGAGGGTGACTGTATATCTGGTTGGTCACTTGCCTCCCCATCAGCCATGGTGGAGAATAATAGCACAGAAAAAAGCACAAAACAAGAACAAAATGTGGAAGGTATGCACTTGATACGAGCTGGCGCGAAAACTGAGGAGGATGGAAGGGGAGTGGTGGACGCTGATTGGTGGCGGCTCTTGTCTCGGGGCTTTGACTCAGTTCAGCACGGACTTCTCAGTCGTGCGTTAGCTGGGTAAAAAATCCTGCAATAATTCTGGGAAAATCGTCCTTATAGACACTTCCATGTCGATTTGAGGCAAATGCTTCTTCCACAGGCTCAAGCATGCCTTTGCCTATCCGAGGCAAGTGCTAACTCAATTTCATCCGGCCCGTCGTTTGCCTCACTTCAGCAGGGGGTGTCACAATTGTAGTCTGACATGTGTGAAATTTAAGTTTCATCAGAATTCAACTACCTATCATAATATAACTTCAGCTTCAGCATAGTTGACGATTCCAATGCGAAAGAGATCCAAAATATTGCTAGAAAAAACTTGCTCATGCAGTACCCGTGACGGCCTTTTCATTATACTCTGGCAAGCAATAGTCTATTTTACTCAGTTTATGAAGGATCTGTTCTAGCTAAAAGGATTAATTGAGATAGTCTGTAGCCTTTTAGTTGCTCGAGGGCCTTCCTAAGCTTAATAAGATCCTCTATTAATGGCCAGAATATAATGTAAAGGACGTTACCGGCACGGAAGGGGTTAAACATTGAACACCATGGTTCCACCCAGTAAAGGGGACAGTGGTTGCTTTTTTGGTATATTAATTAATGTATTCATTTGTTGTTTAATTTCCTCGCTAGATTTCCATCAAACTTAGAAAAACATTCCCTAGACCCCACTTCAAGGTAAATTTGTAAATTTCCCGGCTGAAGGCCGGTTCCTCTTATAATTGCAGGCTCGCAATTGCTCACCAAGAAAAAATCGACACATAAATGGCACGAAAGGTCTTAAAATTGACAACGAAATGAGGCGAAAAGTCTTAAAATCGCCAAACTAGCGGAATGGACGTCTGAAAATCTCAAAACTAATATGCTAAACATGAGGGAGAAGGTGGGCCAGAAAAAGCGACTACTACCCCCTTAAGGTGCGGTATATACAGAACAAACTATTTATCAACGTGTTCTACCTTACAATATTGTTTTTACTCAACAGTACATCTATCAAAATATAATACCAATAAGTTACATACCGTTAACCCAGGAACTGCGGGGAGACTGTTAAGAGTTCCCCCGGCGGACTGCGGGAAGACTCTTAAGAGTAAGGGAAAAAAAAATCCATTTAAAACACCCAAAAAAAAATAACAAAAAATTTGTTTTTTATTTTTTTATTTTTTTATTCCCCTGGGCCATGCCAAATATCACTCTTCCACCTCCCCTCCTTCCCCACTTTCCTCCCCTCCTTCAGTTATCACCTATTTTCCCTGTTATTCCCTTATTCTGTGGTTAATTTTCATGCTAACATTAGGGAGTTGGTAGCAGGGCGTTGTCATCACGGTTACCAAGCGTGGGAAAGAGCGAGAGAGAGATTATTGCGGAACAGTGTCTCTCCAGACAAGGGGAGGGGTGGAGGGTAGGGAGGTTGCCTCAGCCATACATTATGTAACTCCCGGCCTGTATCGCCGATTTTGACCATCCAAACACTGTTTCCACTTGTTTTATTGTTGTAACAGGTTAATACCTTTATAATCAACCTATAATAGACGCATATGGATAGGTATTAATGCTATTTATGGTAAAATAACGATGTTAGTGATGGGAACAGCTCAAATACGTCAGCACAGGAGTGTGGTGTCTCATACCCCCCATGCGCACTTCTTAGGTTAATAAGAACCCCCCAACACCCGCCTCACATCATACCTGTGGATGGACACAACATATAAGAGCCAAAGACAAGACCACACGAGAGAGCCAGTTTAAGGCAGCAGCGTATTATAATGCTAAACATTTCTACAATACAGAGTAAACCAAAACAAAGTCATTGTTTACATGACTATAGTCCATACATTATAGGTAGGCCAGAAATAGTGACCACTAACCTCTATAACTAAAACCCAACTAGAGTACCATTTATGAAGAGTCAGCCAGGGACTGAGTGGGGAAATTTACAACCCATTTGTTCCAGCCCTTTATGAGTTACAGAGGTTAAGGGTACTGATTTCTGGCATACCTATAAGGAATGGACAATAGTTAAATCACATCGGAGGTTCCTTTAAAATGTTCGAGGCTTTATATAACCGAGGTTAAATAATGAGGCTGCAAAGAACATATAAAATAACCCTGTGACTTCTATATATCCTTCCTAAACGGAACAAAACCGCTTAATGATAGCCAACATTTAATGACGAAACGCCTCATCTAATCCTTAACCCCTTTTGTACCGGCGACGTCTTTTTAACTTTAATCTGGCAACTATTAGACGATTGTCTTCAGTTTCAAAAGGGCCTCCACTATTTTATAGGCTTGGAACTATCTCACTTAACCCTTTTTATTACCACAGACCCTTCTTAAACTGCACAAAATCGTCTAAACATAGGTAAAATAAAATAAAAAATACGTTGCGGTACAGAAGGGGTTAAAGAGTTAATAATTACGAAATCTGCCGCAATAAAGATGAACACATTTGCCTGGTTGACATGAAGAAAGGATATTAATATAACAAAACTGCCAATTAATTTGATAAATGAATCAATAATTTTATTTGTTGCGACTACCAACATTTTTCTCAGCCACTTCCAACAATATATTGCTTAAAGTAATATATATATTATACAAAAGCTTCATGTACTGTAATGCTTAACCCCAGGAAAGCCTCTGGTTGTCATGGAGTAACTAGAACTGTCATATCATTATATATAGGCACTAATAAGTTTAATATGTATGATTAGAGATAATGTTGTATTAAGCCACCTCCGATAAATTAATAAAATTCATAATTATAATATACAATGACGCTTTACCTTCGTCTACAATACAAATTCATTATAATCTACCTGGCGAGAAATGTTCATGTACCCCATCTTTATTAATTTGTGTGGCTTGATTTACATACTTCTATCTATCTATCTATCTATCTTTTGCCGGACGCCTTACTCCCCTTAATGAGGGTGGCCATAAACAGAATGCCCCCAAGCGGACCTATTCCCTGTAAGAGGGACAACCCCAGCCATTTTACTGAAGGACTTACAGGATTGACCACTCAATTTAGGATCCATTTGACTCCGAGGCCCTCTGTGTATCTTGTTAGCATTATATTTCTACAGTGGTGTTCGGCTAATCCATCCACTAGCCTGCCTTACCCTTAGGTAAGCAGTACGGATTTGTATCAGGTTTACTCCCCTAGACAGGTTGCCGACCTAGGCTGACGAGTCCCATCCACCTGGATTTTTATAAGTTTGTTTTCCCCTAGATGGATTGCCGACCAAGGCTAACGAGTCCCATCCACCCGGAAGTCCCATCCACCCAAATTATGCATGTCGTTAAATATGACAAAAAATCTTTTACTTTGAAGCAGAGATGAAACTATTCAGTATTTTGCAATTGCGTATAAGATAGTTTGCAGCAAGTTAAGTTTGTTTATCTTATATGCTCATTCATGTATTTATTTATTATTTTGTTCAAACCCTAGACCTGCATCAAACTATTAAATATATGCCCAAGATTCCCCTTCGATATTTATTAGTACAATTTTCGGTAGAATAATCTCACTGCCGAAGGCCGGATCTTCCTATATTACAGACTTGATATCTCTTGCCATGAAAAAATCGACACTTAATGGCAAGGAAGGTCTGAATAAAGACACATAAATGGGCCGAAATGTCTTCATATCGCCAAACTAATGGGGCGAACGTCTTAAGATGTCAACAGTAATGGAATTGAATTGAATTGAATTGAAACTTTTTATTTAGCCAGTAGAACATACACATGATAATCAAAATACAAAATTAACATTACATTGGCTGAGCCTTGTGAGAGGTATCTCTCTTAACCCGGGAACTGCGGGGAGACTCTTAAGAGTTCCCCCGGCGGACTGCGGGGAGACTCTTAAGAGTCAGAGAAAAATAAAAATCAACTTTTGACATCGAAAAAAAAATAACAAATAAAAAAATGTTTTGGCCCCTGGGCCATGCAAAATCTCAGTCCTCTACCTCCCATCCTTCCCCACTTTCCTCCTCTCCTTCAGTTATCACCTATTTTCCCTGTTATTCCCTTATTCTGAGGTATATTTTCGTGCTAATATTAGAAATCCGGTTGCAGGGTGTGGTCATCACTGATAGCAAGCGAATGCAAAAGAGAGAGAGAGAGTATCGATCGACTGTGTCTCAGTGGCCTTGGGGGAAATTGGCGGGAAAGCAGCTTGCCTCACCCATACATTATACAACTCGCGGGCTATATCTCCGATTTTGACCATCCAAATGCTGTTTTCACTCGTTTTATTGTTGTTTCAGGTTAATACCTTTATAATCTACCCATAATAGGCGCATATGGATAAGTATTAATGCTATTAATGGTACAATGAATATTTTAGTGACGGAAACACCTCAAATACATGCGCACAGGGAGAGGTGTCTAATTACCCCCATGCGCACTTCAGAGGTTAAAGGCACGTCAAACTTAAACTCGAAAGCTTTTACAGTAATAATATGAAAACAAAGTAAATAATTTCAAAATTGTACACACTACAAGACAAATACCCGGGTCAAAATTATATTTACTAATCAAATAGATATAGCAAAGTTTTTGTTTCTTCATAATTTTTATGTCGTTATAGTTCTTTTAGATACTCTACTGTTAAGGTTAATAAATAACTTGTGCAATTTAGTATCTGTATACTAGCGAAAAAATGAAAATATTTCCACAGAGAAAATATATAATCCAAGCGACCCCGAGATATTAGTACAGACCCATGTAATTATTCCGTCTCTATTAGAAATTTATAATATGGAAAACGATAGTTATTATATACACGTATTTACACTTACACCAAGATATCAACCTATACTCACTCATATACACACATATACTGGATGTACGTCCACACGCTGTACGTAAATACGCACTTACACATACGAACACATATTACCAACTTGTACACGCACATGCATTTACATATACACATGCACCCAGAAGTACATACGTATTTATCCACACAAATATATACCCAAGGACTGCACACATACAAATACATATATAAAAATGAAATGTTAATATATGGACAGTAGATGTCGTTTTAGTGCAACTTTGAAGCCAGACACTGTGTTTATATTTTGCAATGCTTGTGGTAACTGATTCCAAATCTTAACGCCATGGTAATTGATAGATGTTTGGGATTGGCTAGTCGTTCTTAATGGAATTTCAAGTTGGTTGACATTTCTTAACTCGTATCTTTGATTAATTCGATATCGAAATAATCCCTCATTGCTAATATGATGGGGTTAAAGATGGGGGAGAAGGGCGTCCAGAATAACAATAATATGAACAGTGTAGTCTATAGTAATAAATACAAAACTTGCATTTAATTACAGAAATGTACCAATAAGCTAAATGTCTCTGCTTACCGAGAATTTTGCAGTCAGCCACATCCAGCAAATTAATACAATTCATAATTTTAATACATAATGCTTTGCCTTCGTCTGCGATGCAAATTAACTAATTATGTTATTATGTTAGCAGTGGTAGGCTTCCTAATTAATTCGAAATAGGGCCTAGTTTAATCATGATTGTTTTCTTTATCTGCGCGGTCAAAATGCCATGAGCGTAATCAAAGTTAATATTAACCAAATTTGTCTTCCTATTTTGTTTAAGGAGAGGTATTTTTATGTTTTGCTGAACCCTCTTCATGTTTAGCCACATTAGTTTTGAGATTATAAAACTTTCGCCCCATTCGTTTAGCGAGTTTACGACCTTTCTCCTCGCCAATTTCTAGAGTTTTCGTGATATTTCGGTGGCAATTTATTCCTGGCTAGGGAAGGCAACCCTGTAATTTAGGAGCACACTTTAAAAAAAAAAATATATATATATATATATATGTATATATACAAAACAAACTAAACCCACTATATCTTCCAACTAGATCTGATGATGTTTTCTTATTGTAATCTATTGAACTTTATCAGGTTCAATATGCAATGGTTTTATATCGATAATTATGGTTCAACTTCTTCAATACGGTTATCTGATTTTCATTTTATTCTGGCTCAGTCTTCTACTTAGCTTTGAAAAAATCTGTAGGAACCAAATGGAGAAATACTATATGAAAAACCCTCCGACTCTCACACGATATTCCTAAACAACATAAAATCGTCTAATGATAGCCAGCATAAAATCTAGAAAGGTGTCGTAATATTGAAAAGGTTAAGTAATTATGTTCGTACTGTTGGCTACTATTCTTAACACTGGTTGGCTTCCTAATTAATTTGAAACAGTTTAATCAGATAAGTTTTTCTTTTACCAGCAAGGCCAACGCAATTAATGTAATCACAGTATATATTCAAGGGAGATATTAATGTATCTGTTTATTTATTGATATATATACTGTATATATTTATGTATTTTAACTTGTTTGTATTTATGTATGTATTTATTCATATATGTAATTATTTTTGTTTTTACTTTCCTCCCTAGACCTTCATCAAGCTTAATAACATTACTCCCAGGACCCCCCTTCCCTTCGAGATATACTTGTACATTGTTTGGTAGAACATTCCTCCTACATTACTCCCAGGACCCCCCTTCCCTTCGAGATATACTTGTACATTGTTTGGTAGAACATTCCTCCTACATTACTCCCAGGACCCCCCTTCCCTTCGAGATATACTTGTACATTGTTTGGTAGAACATTCCTCCTACATTACTCCCAGGACCCCCCTTCCCTTCGAGATATACTTGTACATTGTTTGGTAGAACATTCCTCCTACATTACTCCCAGGACCCCCCTTCCCTTCGAGATATACTTGTACATTGTTTGCTAGAACATTCCTCCTACATTACTCCCAGGACCCCCCTTCCCTTCGAGATATACTTGTACATTGTTTGGTAGAACATTCCTCCTACATTACTCCCAGGACCCCCCTTCCCTTCGAGATATACTTGTACATTGTTTGGTAGAACATTCCTCCTACATTACTCCCAGGACCCCCCTTCCCTTCGAGATATACTTGTACATTGTTTGGTAGAACATGCCTCCTACATTACTCCCAGGACCCCCCTTCCCTTCGAGATATACTTGTACATTGTTTGGTAGAACATTCCTCCTACATTACTCCCAGGACCCCCCTTCCCTTCGAGATATACTTGTACATTGTTTGGTAGAACATTCCTCCTACATTACTCCCAGGACCCCCCTTCCCTTCGAGATATACTTGTACATTGTTTGGTAGAACATTCCTCCTACATTGCAGGTTCACTTTCGCTCGCCAAGAGAAATATCTAAACCTAAATGGCACCAAAGGTCTTACAATAACAACAGTAATGGGCCGAATAGCTTAAAACCTGAACACTAATTGGGTTAAACATGAGGGAGAAGGGGGTCCAATAAAAATCTAAAAACTCACTGTCTCTTCTTACTTAATTTGACGAAGTTTTCTTATTGTAAACTAGTTACCGTTCTTTGAGTCAACATTCAATGTTTATATATTGATTTTGTTTGAACTTTTTTAATACGGTTGCCTCATCTTCATTGTATTCTGTCTCACATTACACGATATTACTTAACACTGCAAACAACATCTCTAGGAATCAACAGGGGAAATACTGTATGAACGACCCTCTGATTCTAAGAGGATCTTGCTAAACTACACAAACTCGTCCAATGACAATCAGAATATAACTTTGAGAGGCGGCCTAATGAATAAAAGGTTAACTATTTATGTTAGCACTGTTGGCTACTATTCTTCCTAAGCTAAATCATATCGGTTAATAATAGCTAGAATAAACATCTCGAAAGGCGTCCTAATATAGGAAAAGTTACATAATTATGTAGTAGTGTTGACTACTATTCTTCGTAAGCTAAATATCTGTTAATGATAGCCAGAATTAAAACTAGATATAGAAACCTAATACAGAACAGGTTTCGTCATTATGTTATTACTGTTGGCTACTATTCGTAACACTGGTAGGCTTACTAATTATATTTAAATAGTTTAATCATGAAAGTGTATCTATTATCAGCGCCGCCAATACAATGCACGTAATCAAAGTATATTTTAAAAGGATGTTTTTTATTCATGGCAAGCGATAGCGAGCCTGTAATTTAGGAGGAACTGGCCTTTTTCCCCGGACATTTTGTACGGAAATATGTACAAAGTAATCTCGAAAGGGGGCCTTGGAGGTGTCCTTTCTAAAGCTTGATGGTGGTCTAGTGAGAAAACTTAAAACAAAACCAAAATCCCCAATATATACATCGTCCAACAATACTACAATAAAACTATTGGTAGCTTCCTAATTATTCTGAAATAGTTTAATCATGAAAGTTTTGTTTTTATCTGCCCGGTAATTCAATTAATGTACCGGCAATGTCAGATATATTAAGTTTTTTTTCTGGACCTCCTTCTTCCTCATGCTGAGCCCCATTAGTTTAGAAATTTTAAGACGTTCACCCCATCAGACTGGGTATTATATGACCTTTCGCCCAATTTGTTTGCCAATGTTAAGACCCTTCGTGCCATTTAGGTATAAATATTTTCCTTGACAACAATAGCGAGCCTGTAATTTAGGAGGAACCTGCTTTCGGCCGGGGCATTTTTCTATTGCAAAAATGCACAACTGTATCTAAAATAGGGACCTTGAGGGTATTTTTTTCAAGTTTGATTGAGATCTAGGGAGCGCAAAAAAAAAAAAAAAAAATATATATATATATATATATATATAATTATATATACAATTTATAATGAAATACATTAATTAACTATTAAATACAAATATATTGTTTTCATCTGCGGGGGAAATTAAATGACTATTGGTAATGTCGGTCCTATTAACCTAGTGTACTAGTGTAACATTACTAAAGTAATGTTTCCTTATTGTATTATATTTTACTATTTAATAGTGGCCCCTCCATCATTGACGATATTGCCTATTAGTATAATAGTCTCCATTCAACATCCCGCGTCAGCATTTTGAATCTACCGCCGCGGAAGTATCATGGAGTACTCATCATAAATGCACGCTTAATTCCCTTACGGGATCGTTATTATGATTGGGGACTCTATAGAAAAAACTCCGTAAAAAATAAAAAAATTAAAATTAACTTAATATTTGTTTTCCCCCCTGGGGGTAAGGGAATAGAATATGCCCCACGTGCCTTCTGCGTGTCGTAAGAGGCGACTAAAGAGGTTGGGTCGGTGGGCTTGCGACCCCCACCTGGAAAAAATACCTAAGCAAAGAAAAACGAACGAACAGCCTCGGATGCAGACGGAACCTATGTTGACGAACCACGACCGACTGAGGACATTCCTTCGGACATTCTGAGAATGGCTACATGGAATGATAGTGGCATGAATGATGGCACAAAAGAGAGAGAGGTTCTGGAAGTGCTAGTGAATGCCAGGCTGGATATAAGTGGAATGACAGAGACCAAATGGAAAGGTTCAGATGTGAGAGAGTGGGAGTGTGGAATGGGTGTGTGTGCTGGAGTGAGTGAAGGAACAGCGAGAGAAGGTGCGTGCTTGTTTGTAAGTAGCAAATGGAAGGAATGTGTAAGAGAGTATGGGTCTGTGGCTTCAAGGATTGTGTGGGTGAGAATGAAAGTAGGAATACAAACGTGGGTGATTGTGTGTGTGTATGCTCCGACAGAGGATAAACTTGAAAGAAAGAAAGAGGAGTTCTGGATGAATGTGGAGGCGTGCTTAGAGAAGTTTGACAAGAACGAAAGAATATTTCTGATTGGGGATATGAATGGTAAGGTGGGTGATAGGAAAGTTGAGGGACTGGTGGGAGGGTGGGGGGTACCATCAGAGGTTAATGGGAATGGTTGTGCACTTGTGGATGTATATGTAGGGAGGAGGCTGTGGATAGCCAACACCTTCTTCCGACACAGAATGATCCACAGGTACACGTGGAAACGGGTGTGGACGATGGAGGATGAGACAGTGGTGGAACGAAAGTCATTGATTGATTATGTATGTGTGGATGAACGAATGAAGAAAGTTGTGATGGATGCTAGGGTGTATAGGGGTATTGGAGGGGGTCTGTCTGATCATTATGTAGTGGTAGCTAAGGTTAGGATACAAAAGAAGTGGGTGAGGAGAGATGGAGGGAGGCGAGAGGAGAGTGGAATGGTGAGGAGGGTGGAGAGGTTGCAGGAGGAGGAAGTCAGGGAGGAGTACAGGAGAGCAGTGGAAAGACGACTAGGTAGGTTCGACCTGAAAGTTATGGAGGAAGTGGAGGAGATGAGCAAGGTGTTTAAGGATGAGATCTGTGCAGCATGTGAGGAGGTGTGTGGAGTGAGGAGAAGAGGGAGGGGAGTGAAAGGTACAGCATGGTGGACAGAAGAGGTAAGAATAGCTGTGGAAGAAAAGAAGAAAGCATATAGAGAGTGGTTGGGTAGTAGAGGGAATGAAGATTTCGAGAGACAGAAACGAGCGAGGTACGTGGAGAGTAAGAGGGTGGTGAAGAGAGTAGTGAAGGAAAGTAAGAGAAGAGTAGATGAGGAATTTGGAAGGAATCTGAGTATAAAATGGAGGGAGAGTAAGAAACAGTTCTGGAAAGAAGTAAAGAAAGTTAGGGAAGGTAGCAAGGGAAACAGCAAGGGTGTGAAAGATAAGAATGGGAGAATGCTACCCGAGAAGCAAGAGAGAGTCGAAAGATGGAGGGAGTACTTCAATGAGTTGCTAAATGTAAGGAATGAAGAGCCAGCAAACATAGCTGGATATGGTATGGGAGGGAGAAGAAGAGAAGTAGTGGAGGAGGAGGTGGGGATCAGGAGGTCAGAAGTGTGGGAAGCCATGAAAAGAGTGAAGTTGGAGAAAGCACCAGGAACAGATGGAGTGTGTGGGGAAATGTTGAGGTATGGTGGTGAGATAGTGATCGAATGGGTATGGAAAATGTGCAAACTAGCATGGGAGAATGGGAGTGCACCCGATGACTGGAAGACTGGCATAATAGTCCCCCTATATAAGGGCAAAGGGGAAAGAGGAGTGTGTGGTAACCACCGAGGAATATGTCTTCTAAGCGTAGTAGGGAAGGTATACAGTAGGGTAGTGATTGAGAGAGTGAGACTGAGAACGGAGATATGGATTGGCGACGAACAGGGTGGTTTTTAGGAAGGGAAGAGGATGTGTAGATCAGATTTTTACCCTGAATTTTGTTGTGGAGATATATCTGGAGAAGAAACAAAAGGCGTATGTTGCCTTTATGGACTTGGAGAAGGCCTATGACAGAGTGGATAGAGAAGGTTTGTGGAAAGTACTTAGAATACACGGAGTAGATGGCAAGTTGCTGAAAGCAGTGAAGAGCATGTATGAGGGTGCAAAGGCGACAGTACGTGTGGAGAGTGAGCAGAGCGAGTTCTTTGACCAGAATGTTGATTTGAAACAGGGGTGTGTGATGTCCCCGTGGTTGTTTACTGTATATATGGATAGAGTCATGAAAGAAATACTATCAAGAACAGTGGATGTTGGTGTATCGGTGAAAAGGGAGGGAAATGAGTGGAAGCGACCTATACTGCTGTTTGCGGATGATACATTTCTGATGAGTGATAATGAATGGGAGTTGTTGTTGTTGTTGTTGTTGTTGTTCCCCAAGCTGCCTGGCCGAACAGCCTCAAGGCCCCGAGCAAGGCCAAGGCAATAACCGAGCGCCCCCACAGAACCCTCCCCGCCGACCACAATAAAGCCTGGGGGACCGAAGCCACTCCATGGCGGGGAGCTGAGGAGGGTGCGGAAATGCCCGGGAAACCAAAGCCCCACCCAGGGCCCTGTGTCCCTCAGCAATTATGAAGAGAAAGTTGAGGGGCAAGGGAAAAATGTGACGCTTTGGCTTCCAATCTAAGTAGATTGAGAGGTCAATCCACGTTAGAGACGCCGTCACTTGAGATCTAGAAAATATATAAGTAAAAGGAACAGTCAGAGTAAGCTATGGGTATGGCAGAGATTGCTCAGTTCTCACTCTGATAGACCAGCCCATCACCACATGACTAGAACCCAATCCTCTCAGCATAAGCTAGGAAAGGCCCTAGAAAGCCGCCTTTGGCGGGGGGATAGCTCCCCTATTTCAACCCTTTTCGGGGTTGGGCACCCGCCTATGGGAGTTGCAGGGTCTGGTAAATGAGTTTGGAACAGTGTGCGAAAAACGGAATTTGAAGGTAAATGCTGGGAAGAGCAAGTTATGGTCTTCGAAAGGGGTGAAGTCACAGAGTGTGAGGTGAAGCTGAACGGTCAGGCTATGGAGATCGTCAACTCTTTTACGTATCTGGGCAGTGTGTTGAGTAAAGATGGGACTGTGGATGAAAAAGTGCAGGAGAGGGTACAACAGGGGAAGAGGGTTGTAGGAACGCTGAAAGCAGTAACAAGAAATAGGGTGGTCAGTATGGAAGTGACGGTGTGACGGTGTGGTAATCCCGACAATGACTTACGGAAGCAAAGCATGGACATTGGTTGAGAGACTCACCAAGAGTGAGAGCAGTGGAAATGAATTACCTAAGAAGTGCGTGCGGGTTACATGGAAGGATAGACAGACTAATGAGGAAGTAAGAAGAAGGTGTGGTGTGGAGGTAGATATGCTGGAAAGTGTGAAAAGGAACAACTTGAGATGGTTCGGCCATATGGAACGTATGGAAAGCTGGAGAATGACTAAGAGGGTGTACGAGAGCGAGGTGGAGGCACAGAGAGGGAGAGGTAGACCGAAAGAGAGGTGGAAGGATGGAGTGAGGAAGTATATGAACGAAGGCGGTGCTGGTTGGGGGAAGGGGCATCGACTGACCGGGGACAGAGGTGCATGGGGGCGGTTCGTTCGTGGCCACACCTTCGGGGATCACGGCGTCAGGCAATAGATAGATAGATAGATAGATATGACTTTCCATATGTGGATTTCTTGCGTTTTGCTTCCCCGACTTCAGGCCCCCTAGCGGCCATCTTCATCCTTCCTACTTCCGCGGCCATACAAGCCAGTGGGGTGCCGCCGTCGCTCCCGCTTCATTCGACATTTCCAGCGCTTTTAGCTAGTCCTTGCTCATTTGTATACACCTGCGTTGTAGTGAACAGGTTTAGATTAGCTAGGAACGGCTGTCCCATTGGTATGTCCGCAGGAAGTGTGTAAATTAGGGTACTATTGTAACAGGCACCTACGTATCCCAGGATATTCGCGCCACGTGTGTTATTATTATGTTGGGTTGCGCCTTTAGCTTTTCATATCATAGCTAGGAGGATACCACTCTACAAGATTATGCTTCAGGCCGTCACTAAGAGGCAGTTGCATATATTAATTGTGTTTTTTAGCAGATGCTCTAGTCTAAGGGTGACTCCATGTGGTGCTACACCTTCTAGAGTTCGTAATTGCTTGCGGGACCCTGTCGTGGTCCTTCCTCATCTGGTTGCGGTTGCTGGGTCTTCGGAGCGTCGTCTACCTGTGATGTCTCGTCGAGCCACGTGGCCAGCCTGATTAGGGGTCTCCAGTGTAGGCTGCAGGTAATTTAGGATTCTGAATTCTCTGTTTATGTTTTAGCCTATGTGTGCCCCTGGTAATTTTACATATGTGCTTTGCATGTTATTTGGGGGAGACGTCCCTGTATTTGTGTGTGGGTTTTGGGGAGAGGAGCTGTGCTTTGCCTCCCCTCTCTGAAATTTTGGTTGTTTGTCCCCGGCGGCCCCATGCAGCAGGGCCCTGGTTACCCGTCTTCAAAACGGGTAGGGAACAACCAAATGTCCCGGCGTGGTAAGTTGAACCACAATCCTTCCAGCGGAAATGCGGAATCCTACGGGAGCTCTGAACTCGGCCCGCCGAGTTAACTCGCCCTGACCACAATTGTCACGCGGTAAAGACTTCCTTGCCCTGTGGCGCTCCAGTCAAGTGTGCAAGTGTTTAGATACGTCATGCGGCAGATAGTCATGCACTAACAGTCTAATAGTGCCTGTGAGACTTGTCATAGGTAAGCAGTTCCAATCAGCTTAGACGGAAAAGCCCCAGGTTTTTTCACGGCGAGTCCAGCGGAAGGTTAGAGTAGTTGTGACTATAGCTAATTTTCCGGCGAACTCAAGGTAGGATATATTAACACCTCGCAGGTTATCCTTATGAGCATTGATTCCTGGAAATTTTCTATTTCCAGAATTCCCGGCACCTTAGTGACTACAGGACCGGCGGGTGGTGGCTGCTGATTCCGGCGGAGGTGGAGCCCTCTTTATCCATCATGCCTCGGTTTGAGTTATGCGCTACTCCTAACTGTTCACTCTTACCTATATTCGCTCATAAACTCTGTTTAAAATGTGTTAAGTGTTTAGACCGCTATAGAGGTTTGTGGATGTCAAAGCGTTGTTCCGTTTGTGCCGACTTGAAAACGGCTTTGTTCACCAAGAAAGACTTGTCGTGCTTGGCAGCTTTGCAAGAAATAAAGGCCATTGTTAACACTTATGCCAAAGACACAGCCCATAAGGCTCTTCACTGTGATGACGAGGCCCTCTGGGAACAATTAATAATATAGTCACCTCTGGTCAAATCAGCCTCCCATAAATCTGTTAGGCCTAAAGTGAAATCTAAAAACCTTTCCAAAGAGGTAGTGAGTAGCAGCAGTGGCACTGACAGTGAAATTACCGAGGTTGCCCCCCCGACCAATCAAAGAGGAAACTTTCACCCTCTCCAAGCCGTAAGTCGAGGTCGAGGTCGAGGTCTCCCCGAAGATAATCCCGACACTCTTCGGCTGAGTCTTCCCGGTCTCACAAGTGCCGGAAGAAGGACTCTCAGTCACGTAGTGGTAGCCGGAAAGAGACCCCACAGCCACCTCCCTCTTCCCCTATCTCCGACTCGCCCAATGTTGAAGCCGGCGGGTCGAAAGTGGGGTCAGAAGACATAAGAGTCCCAACCGGGTCGTGAACAATCTTTAAGTGTACCACCTGATTTCCCCCTTGCTATTCCTAAGTTGAATTATGTTCCACGTACTAGCTTCTCCGCCGGACCTACTGTAGACGAGTCCTGGCCGAGCAACATAAGTGTTTACCTTCAGGTTCACAATTTGTTGATAGCTCCCAAATAAACCAAGACTCACAGCCACCTGCGGTGCGGGGGTGCTGGCGTCAATCGGAGCCATCTCATGAAAGGGTTAGAGTAAGTCAGGAACCATTGATTGGGAGTAATATTGATATGTTATCTTCGTCTGTCCCTGATTTGGTGTGGCCACCGGCGGGTCAGACGCCGGAGGCACAACAGGATATTTCTGGAGAGGTTGAGCTGGAGGAAGTGCCTTTAACCTCGGCTCCACCAGGTCTAACAGGTGAGGAGTCTGAAGCTAGCTCCCAATCTTCTAAGGGATCCCACAGTAAGTGTGTTACCTCAGATGAAATAAGTGATATTTTACATAAAGTAATGGAACAGTATAATCTCCCTACCTCCTCTGACCCCCCTGCCAGTCTACCTGTAGTTTCCACGAGTCACTCCATGATAAGACCTCCACAACCTTTGGGTTTTCTTGCCCCCCTAAGCCTCTGTGCCTCTTATGTCCTTGTCTCCGTCAGTAACCGCGGCTTCCGGCACTACAGTGCCAGCCACACTGACTACCACTAATGTTAGAGTGATCTCGGATATTACTCCTCCTCCCTTAGATAAGGTTCCTCAGAGGATAGGCCTTATGCTTCACCTCTATGGACCTGACTGTTCATGGGTTCTGGCAACGCCACTAAACCCACATTTAGCAGAACCCACCATTTCAGGAGACCTTCCGGTCCCTAGTGAGTGGAAAATTGGGATAAACAAAACCGGTTCCATGTCAGTTGAACCAGTGCCACTTCAACCAGTGCCACTTTAACCAGTGCTAACTCAATCAGTGGCCACTTCAACCAGTGACCATTTCAACCAGTGACCATTTTAATCAGTAACCTAACCTAACCTAACCTAACTAATATAACCTAATATAACCTAACCTAACCTAACCTAACCTAACTTAACCTAACCTAACCTACTGGTTAAAATGGTCACTGGTTGAAATGGTCACTGGTTGAAGTGGCCACTGGTTGAGTTAGCACTGGTTAAAGTGGCACTGGTTGAAGTGGCACTGGTTCAACTGACCTGTCACCAACAAAAACAGAAAGTTCAGGGCTAAGGACGAAGCGGGGAGATTACTGGATGTATCAATCAAAGCTATACCTAGTTCTTTTAATCCGGATTTTTTTGGTCATACGGCTGTCCCGGCAGTTCCCGCCGCCTCATCTGCAAGACTCTTTGCGGACTGATCTAAAGCTGATGGCGTTAATGATGTCAAGGCTTTGAATGCTCTCACGCCGGAACTGGATACAATTCCGGTACTGGATCAGTCGCATACGCCAGTCCTGCAAATGGGGCGGATAGGGGTGGGTCCCTGGGTAGATTGGGAGTTAGAGGCTCAGGTATTTGCATCAACCATTACGTCTAAGTGCTCTCATCAGGTTCCACAGGAAACTCATAATTATTTCTTGTTACCTGTAACAGGGTGTCACCGGATTTGTTTGCCTTTTTAGCGGCACCCAAAGTAGCCCTCCACATTCTAGATGAGCCCTTTTGCACTCCTCCGGCAGCTCATTTGGAAAGGGATTTTAAATTACGAAACAAAGCCTACCGGATGTTCTCTCAGTATTTAGTCAGCCGCCAGGTTGCTGTCTCTGTTAGCAGGACTATCTCGGCCATTGCTAACCCACATGTTAGGAAGGCCACTGAATTGTCACGCTGAATTTTATTGCAAAACTCTATTCCAACCTTAGGAGACATCAGAATAGCGATCATGGAAGCGGTTCGAGCCCGCCAGGATCTAAGAGTGCATCTAGTAAAAAAGTTACCGGATGACATTGGGCGCCGGGTAACTCTTTCGCCGGTACTTACTGCCTCCCTTCTTAACTCAGAAACGTGGAGTGTAGTCTTAAATATGGTCAATGGGTGGAAGCAGATTACCTCCCAAGCTAGGAGAGAACCATTTAAGAAGCCTTTTCATAAGCCAAAGAGCGGAGGTAAACCTAACCAACCGCATGCTAAACAGTCCTCTCGAGATCCCAGAACTCCTCCTCATCTGGGAAGTACTCAGCCCAAACCCAAACAAGGTAAATATTCAGGGTATAGAGGTAAGCCACACCAGAAGTCAAATCAGGGGCAGACGTCACCCAAAACTAGCCAGCCATCTGATACCAAGCCACCTCCCCCTCCAAAAAACTAGCCACCCAAACTCTCAGTTTCTCGGCGCAGTGCTTAGGCTCGCCGGATTCGAGAGTTGCTTCTCCGAACAGTCCCTGTTTGCAAACTGGGTCGTTCCAGTTATTCCGCTCGACCTGGACCAAGAAAACTTGGGCCAGGAAAGTAGTGAGCAAAGGGATCACCTGGTGGTGGCTCCGGCGACCTCGAATGCAACAATGCAACAATGTGTCACAGGAGGTGGAGGCCCTGGTCCAAGAAATGATCTCCAAAAGGGTCATTGTACCAGTAAAACCAACTTGCCCAGTATTCACCTCCAGACTTTTCTTAGTGCCAAAAAGGGACAGTGTGCAAATGCGACCGGTGTTGGATCTCTCGCATCTGAACACCTTTATCAAGAATTCACCCTTCAGGATGCTTACAGTCAATCATATCAGGTTCACTCTTCCGCCGCAAGGTTGGATGTGCTCAATAGATCTCAAAGATGCCTATTGGCATGTCCCTATAAACAAAAGGTTCCAGAAATTCCTCGCTCTGAGGATCAGGCAAGAGACTTATGCGTTTCGAAAAATGCCTTTTGAGTTAAACCTGGCACCGAGAATGTTCACAAAATTAGTCCGGCAAGCCCTTTTGCCACTGTTGATCCAGGGCATAAAGGTGTTTTGGTACCTAGTCGACTGGCTAGTGGTGGCAGAGTCAGAGGAGTTATGTCACATTCATGCAAACCAAGTATTAAATCATGTGCAAAACCTAGGGTTCAAGGTGAACTTGGCGAAGTCTCGCCTGCTTTCCACAAGGAATATTCAGTGGATAGGGCTGGTCTGGGACACCACCAATCTGACTCTTACTCAGAGTGTGGACAATCGCGACAGATTTAGACGGAAACTGTTTAGTTTTCTCCACGGTCTAAATACGACCAGGAAAACTTGGGATTCTCTGATCGGCTCTCTCAACTGGATCCAATTAACTGTGAAGTTGGGCCGGTTGAAAGTGAAGACATTAATCTTGGAAGGCAACAAAGTTTTTCCTCTCTCGCCGGAGAAGAAATTATGGCCAATTCCTCCATTAATCCACAGCTTACTATCGGTCTGGGCCAAGCCCGAGACACTATACTCTGTAACAACATGGGTTTCCCCCCCACCTATGGTATAGGTAGACACAGACGCTTCAGGAGCACTAGGTTGGGGGTATCAGTCAAATCTAGGCCATCAAGGGCAGGGCACTTGGACCCAAGAGAATCAGTTTCACATCAACAAGCAAGAGCTTTTAGTTTCTCTCTTTTTTTTCCAAGATTACAGCATGTCGTTACAAGGAAAATCAATAGCGTTCCGTATGGACAACCTAACT
Source organism: Paralithodes platypus (assembly GCA_032716605.1). Taxonomy (NCBI): domain Eukaryota; kingdom Metazoa; phylum Arthropoda; class Malacostraca; order Decapoda; family Lithodidae; genus Paralithodes; species Paralithodes platypus. The sequence continues at coordinate 21,583,053 of CM064565.1, read as the reverse complement.
GCAGCCCATTGTATTCAGAAACAAGGCTCGGTGAGGTCCCGAGAGTTGCTAAAAGTGTCAGAACAGATCTTTGCCCTGGCAGAATCGCTGGGGCTTCACCGACATGCAGCATATATCCCCGGCGTGTCGAACGCCTGGGCAGATGCTCTATCCAGGAGGCGGAGCACCTTAGAAGAATTAGCTATCAAACAAACCGTCTTCGACAGAATGATTGCGAGGCCTTACCGTCCACAAGTGGATCTGTTTGCATCCAAAGAGAATCACAGACTCCCTCTCTTCCTAACTCGCCAGGGGGTGACCCCGGCGGGGGGACCGGATGCATTATTAGAGGACTGGAACAGGTGGCTTTCAATTTATCTTTTTCCTCCACCAGATTCTGTGCTAATGTGCCGGGTAATTCACAAACTAAGAGGTTACCGGGGCCTAGTCTCGATGATCGCGCCATTATGGCCGGCTCAGGCGTGGTACCATCAGTTTCAAGAATGGTGCAGGACCCCGGGGATGCTCCCGGCCTCCGCATTCCACTTATAGGCAAATGGCAACCTTCGGACCTCGCTCAGTTTTGCCTTCTGGACATTTACTACGCAAAATGGTTAGCTCAATTTGGGAAAGTGTCACAAATAAACTTATGAACCAATATACCATGTCTACCAGGAGAAATATCAATCACATTGGAAAACTTTTACAACCCGGATTGTAGAGTCAGGGCAAACAGATGCATCGGGAGCCTTGATTTTCAAATACCTAGATTATCTATTTGAGCAAAAACACGGTTTTCAGCAGTCACATTAAAAAAATCACTTATCGGCCATCAGAACTCCCTTCTTTGATCTCACAGGTACCGCAGGCGGAGGAGAAAGGGTTTATGAGGGCGTGTTTTAAGCTGCGCCCACCACCGCGTCGGCTGATGCCCACCTGGTCACTAGACAAAGCCTTATCATTGCTTCAATCACGTAAATACAATAACTCGCCGGATTTTGATTCACTCTTAAAGAAGGCTGTTTTCCTGATGGCTCTCGCCACGGGGAATAGGGTGTCTGAGCTGGCGGCGATGAGCAACGAACCTAATTGCCTTAGGTTTGGGAGACTGCACGATCATGTGCAAATCGTGCCGTCTCCCACATTCATAGCAAAAAATTAGCATTCTGATTATGTGTTTTCTGAATTTTCTGTTCCGGCATTGAAACGCGGACACTCTCATCATATTTAATGCCCAGTGCAGGCCTTAACTAGGTTTATGAGGGCTGCGCCTCCTCACCAATCAGGTGCTCTATGGGTGAACCAGGCAGGTAATCGTGTTACGAGAAGAAAGTTAGCTTCTCTGTTAGTAGACGTCATTAAAGAAAGTAACCCCGGTGTGGTGGGCAGGGCTCACGACATCAGGAAATGGGCAGTCTCTCTTCGTTTCTTACAAAACTTTTCGATAGAAGACATTGCTAATACTCAATTATGGGCGTCCAATCATACTTTCGTAACACGTTATTATAATAAAGATGAATGGAGATATAACACCAGTACTCTTCAATCCTTTATTGGCTAGGGTTGAGTACAGAAGCGCCGAGACGCTAGTTGGTTATGTGAGAGTCTGGTGTGAACTGAAGGACTTGCTGCCTCCACAGGCCTGGGTGCCAGAGGCGCCCGCAAGTCTAAAGTGTCTGTGGTGCCATATGGTGTTGGACAATAGTGGTGTATACATTATTATTATATCTCCCCCCCCCTATTGGCGTCCGACGAGGCGATGGTGGAGTCGGGCGGTGTAGGTTGAGTGGAGGGCGGTAGACGAAGCTGTCGTAGGAAGCGGCGGTTGCGGAGTGTGGCTCGCCCCGACCCATCCACCCGGATGGTATACTGGCGGTGTGGATGCACCTCCACTACAGTGCCAGTCTTGTTCCACCGTGTCGTGTTGTTGCCCCCCTGGTTCTGGACGGAGACCCGGTCACCGACGTGGAGTGGTGATAAAGGCCGGGCTGAAGCATTATAGTATGTGGCTAGGGCAGCGTTACGGTGAAAAAGGGCTGCCTCACGAGCTTCGGCCGAGAGAAGCCAGTGGGGGTGGAGGTGGAGAAGTGCAGGATTGCAGGGGACGTGGTCCCGTAGGGTCCTGCCGAAGAGAAGTTGAGCTGGTGACTTGTCAATGGTCGAGAGGGGTGTGTTCCTGTATTGGAGGAGGGCGCGGGCTGCGGCGTTGTTGTCTAGAGAGCCAGTGGGGGATGTACAGTCCGCGATGATGCGGCGGGCTGCTTTAACAGCCAGCTCGGCGCGGCCATTAGACTGAGGGTAGAACGCAGAGCTGACCCGCTGTGACACACCCCAATGTGCCAGGAATTCTTGGAAGTCCCCGGCTGTAAACTGGGGCCCACCATCGCTCGCCAGTACCCGGGGTGCTCCGTAGTGGGTGAAGAGGGTACGGCACGCCGAGATGAGGTGGTGAGCATCACATTTACCTGGTGGCAGGTAGAAGATGTGGACATTGCTGGAGAAGCGATCGACGTAGACCAGGTAGTGTTTGCCCTGGTGCTGAAAAAAATCGGCGGCTACCTGGTCGTATGGCCATTGGGGTGGGTCAGATGACATGAGTGGCTCTTTCGGCTGGGACGGGGCGTGGGCGCGGCAGTAGTGGCAGGTATCCAGGCAGTTGCGTAGGGCCTTGTCAATACCTGGCCAGTAAACACTCGCACGTGCACGGGCCTTCATGCCAGTCATACCCTGATGAGCTGAGTGAAGGGCCTCGAGAACTCTGGACCGAAGATGATGGGGGATGACTGGTCGTTGATCCATGAGGGCTACCCCGTCGACGGAAGTGAGGCGGTCTCTAACACCCCAGAACTGTCGTAGTTGTGGGGCGGTCGCCTCTCTGGAGTCCGGGAAGCCCTCGGGGATGGTCTGAAGAAGGGAGGTATACTCGCTGTCTTGTTGGCCGGCAGATTTAAGGTCAGACCATGATACAACTGAGTCAGGTATGGCGGCGAGCATGGTGAGGGAGGCCAAGGCAACTGAGTGGATATCGAGCTCGCTGGCGGCCGCACTATGCACATCATGGGCGTCCGCGGAGGGCCTGGTCGGGTAGCGGGAGACAGCGTCAGGGCCGCGGTGCCATTTGCCAGGCGTATGTTGAATGGTGAACTGGTATCGTAGGGTACGTTCCTTAATCTTGAACAGGCGAGGGTTTGGTATGTTGTCCAGGGACCGGTCGTTAAGGATGTGCAGTAGAGGTCTGTGGTCCACGACGACGACGAGGTCAGGGCAGCCCAGGACAAACATTCTGCATCTGTCAAGGGCGTCAGCCACTGCTAAAGCCTCGCCTTCGACGGGTGCGTAGTGGGACTCCGCAGGTGTGGTAAAACGGGAGCCGGCGAAGACAAGTTTCCAACCGACCTTGCAACAGGTGGGGGCAGATGCGGTGGGGCAGGAACAATGTTGTTGGAGTAGGAGGAAGCCAAGGCCGGTTTTGCTCCAGTCTGTGGCGAGGCACGTGGGTCTGCCGATCTCGAAGGAGCAGACCCCTTCCTCAACCAGGTGTGTGATGTGGTCCTTAGATGTGGCAAAGGTACAGTCGAGTGCCTCATCCCAGTGGAAGGGGGTTTTGGACTGCACAAGTTCCCGGAAGGGCGCCATTTCCGGTTTGATGCTGAAGGCCCAGGCGACCTGTTCAACGAGACCAAACCACGACCGGGCTCCTGTGATGTCTGTGGGCGTGGGAAAGTCACGGATGGCCTTAATCATGGACGTGCATGGCTTAATTCCAGTGTCTGTGATGGTGAGTCCGGCGAAGTCAACTGAAGGGGCGGCGAAGGTAAACTTGTCAGGGTTGAAAGTGACACCGTTGGTTGCACAGAGGGCCAGGTAATCAAAAGTGTGCCAAAATGCCTCCTCGACTGAAGAGTCCCACAAAAGGGAGTCGTCGACACACTTCACCTTACGAGGGACAGCCTGTATGATTGCGTCGAAGCGTCGGGTATAGGCGTCGCCAGCTGCCAAGTAACCTTGAGGGGCCCTGATATACCTGTAACGGCCAAATTCCGTGATAAAAGTCGTAGCCTCCCTGCTGGATTCGTCGAGTAAAACAGCATGGTATCCATTCCAGGCGTCTAGGACCGTCTTACGAGTGCCTGCAGGGATGGATTGGGCCAAGTTGAATGGGCTCGGGGTGTGATGTGTCTCCCGAAGGCAGGCGTGGTTGAGTGCCTGCAGGTCAACTGTACGGCGGGGTTGTCCAGTTTTCTTGGCGACCACCACCATCCTAGAACACCAGGTAGTAGGGGTACCGATGGGGACAGGCTCAATAATGCCCAGTGCGACGTCCCTGTCGAGATCTGCTTTGACCTGGGCCTTCCAATGATGTGGTATAGGGGCAGGGGTGTGCACGGCACGTGGAGATGCGCCAGGCTTGATGTGGATGTGCATGGGAGGGCCAGACATCGTGGGGAGTGGGCCGCTGGTGGTGTTAAATGCAGAAGATGCAAACTGTGACAAGAACCAGTCACGAAGGTCAGACAGGTGCAGGTCGTTAGGTGGGAAGGGGAGGGAAGTGGGCCGGTGTGGTGGAGGGGTCCTGGTCAAGGTGGGTGGTGGTTGGGCTGTGTGGGCGGCCATGCAGGGGGTAGGTGTGGGGAAGTCGGGAGGGATGATATGTAGTGCCCTACAAGCTGACATGCTAATAAATAACGGTGACTGTGCCTGAATAATAAAAATATCATCATCAGTACTGTAGGGGGTGCCGGCAACGTCGGTGGCGGTAATGGTAGTCGGCATATAACCCAGGACCTGGAGAGTGTGACCCCCCACGGCCGTGATCCTTTGGTGAGTAGGCTGTAGGTGGTGGCGTTGGAGGCCCAGTGCCCGTAGTAATTGCAAACCAGCCACAGATACTTGGGCGCCCGTGTCAGGGTGGGCCGTGACGCTGGTGGGGTGAGAGTGGGGCGACATGGCAGTAGAAATGGTAATGGGCAAGGAGGGGAGCCGTGCGGGTGGTGGTTTGTTAACAGCCTGTTTGATAGTACCAATGATAACAGCCGCGGATGAAGGTGAGGGCGTGGAGTGACAAACTGTGGAGTAATGGTTGAGTTTGTTGCACGACGGGCAGGTCTTGCCCCAAGCAGGGCATTTGGATGGGCGTTCGGCTCGAGAGTGTGTGGATAGGCCGCACCCACTGCACTGGGAAGAGGTGGATTTACAAACCTTGGCAAAGTGGTTAGGTTTATTACACGCCGTGCAGGTCTTGCCCCATGCAGGACACTTCGAAGATCGTTGGGCTTGTGAATGTGAAGATAGGCCACACCCGGAGCAACGTGTGGGAGATGAAGTGGGGCCGACGTGGGGAGGTGGTGGGGCGGGCGACGGGGGCTGAGTGGGTTGGGCGGGGGGCTGGATAGGGGCGGGGCGTGGGTAAGTACTCTTGAGACGCTGGTATGGTGATTTCACAGCATGTACCCCCGGTTGCATTGCCGTCTGATCGAGTGCCGCAGATTCGAACCCCACACAGTAGTTGATAACATCTTGTAAGGTAGGTAGGGTGCGGTCTTTAGTTAAAACATCTTGCTGAAGGGACGAATCACTAATCCCGATAGTCACTTGGTCCCGTATGTGTTCGTCAGAGACATCAGTGTGGCAACAGGGGCAGGTAAAGCCACAGTCCAAAGTGGCCTCCGTAATACGTGTGACGTAGTCCCGGATCTGTTCAGTAGGTTGTTGGAGAAGAGACCGGAAGTGGTGGCGAGCGGCTGCGCGGTTCCGTTGTCGGTGGACGAGTTGTGTGATGAGAGTTGCTAGGTCGATTTCTGGCAATGAGGAGAACGCCTGATTGTGAGCAAATATGGCGCTCTGAAGGGCAGGGTCGCACGTCTGGTAGAGCTCGATGGTAGCCTCGTGAGGTGGTAGAAGGACGAGCCGCTTGTAGACCTCCCAATCAGCCCAGAATTTGCGTAGGGCGTGTCCCGGCATATGTAAAGCGGCCTGGGGCCGCGTAGGGGCAGCCCGGCGGGGCGGGGCGGGGCGGGGCGGGGCGTGGCTGGGCTGGGTAGGAAGGGACTTGAGGTGGTGGTGGTATGATGACGTCATGCGCAGAAGGGGCTGCGCCGTGAGGGTTGGTGCCAGCCGTACGATAGCCAGGGGGGGCATAATGGCCGCCGTAATACCGACCGTCGCTACCGACACCAGTGTGGGCCTGGCCGTCAGTTGGGGAGGGTGTGGGATATTCGCTCTTGAGAGGGTGGGTAAGGGGATTAGTCATGTTCATATGTAATAAAGACATGTGGGGAATAACTGGCATATGGTGGGGCACTGAGACATGGGTAACTGGCATATGGTGGGGCACTGAGACATGGGTAGCTGGCATATGGTGGGGCACTGAGACATGGGTAGCTGGCATATGGTGGGGCACTGAGACATGGGTAGCTGGCATATGGTGGGGCACTGAGACATGGGGAGATGTATGAGGTGTGGGTGTCTGTGTAGAGGGATGAATAAGTGTATCACTGGTGGGGCGTGAGGCAAAGGATGGGTCAGCCTGGTGGGTAACATTACTGGCCTGGGGCTGATGTTGTAGAGGCTGGTGGGGCTGGAGATCCTGGCGGGGCGGTGGTGGAGCTGTCGCGGGGCGATGTTGTAGATCCTGGCGGGGCGGTGGTGGAGCTGTCGCGGGGCGATGTTGTAGTTGTAGATTCTGCTGGTCCTGGTGATGCTGTAGAAAGGTGGCGATACTCGATTGGAGGGCGTCGATCCTTTCATTCAAGTAGATGATGGATGGGTATGGAGACAGGGCATCGGGCAATGAAGGCTCGACCGGTTGGGAGGTAGATGTAGCCGGGTAGGGACCGCATGGCGGCAAGCCGGCTTCCACAGCAGCTGCAGCCTCAGCTAGGTAGTGCAGGTTCTCCATGTAGGTTCAGATACTGATATACACTGCGCCATATAATAAAGATGAATGGAGATATAACACCAGTACTTTTCAATCCTTTATTGGCTAGGGTTGAGTACAGGAGCGCCGAGACGCTAGTTGGTTATGTGAGAGTCTGGTGTGAACTGAAGGACTTGCTGCCTCCACAGGCCTGGGTGCCAGAGGCGCCCGCAAGTCTAAAGTGTCTGTGGTGCCATATGGTGTTGGACAATAGTGGTGTATACATTATTATTATAGTTATCTGTCGGTCGCTCTCTATAAACCAAAGCGTACCTGTGTAGCTTTACGACAATGGGTCCAGTAGGTTATGTTCTATTGTGTAAGGTTTGTTTTAAGAGAAAGGGGGGGGGGGGTGCGGAATAGCCCATACCTCACTAAGTCCCCGTCTGCCGTAGAACTGTGATAAATCACGAGCTGTGATCGAACTGGTTGTAAAGTTCAACAAATTTTATTTTATGTTAATTTTAAGAAGAAATCTAGCATAGTTGCAACTATGTAGTTTTATCAGAATGTACAAACATATATTATACTGTACAAATATTGTTCAGGTTAGAACTAAATTCTACAGAGTTATAGTTCTATTTATGGAAACACATGTGTGTCCCCAAAAGTATCATGCATAGATCTTAAGGAAAAAATCTGGTCATGAGTAAGCAGACATTCTTGATGTTACGTACTGCTTACAATCTTTTATATTTTTTATAAAAATTATATTGTTTGCATACAATAAAACTTAATAAATGTTATACAGATTATTTTGTCCCCTGAGGTTAGGATATTGTCACGAATGTCCCCCTCCAGACTTAGTATTCAGGCAGTATCGTCAATGATGGAGGGGCAACTATTAAATTATAGGTTTGATTCCCGGAGGGAAGTAGAGAAAACCTAATATTTAGTAGGGCCCCGTAATCATTGACGATAAAATGACTCTCCCATCCATCCCACTTCCCATTTGTTGATTTCTAGAGTTGTATCTTGGTATATCAGTGAAGGACGAAGATGGCCGCTAGGGGGCCTTGAGTCGGGGAAGCAAAACGCAAGAAATCCACATATGAAAAGTCATACGATAACAAATATTAAGTTAATTTTTCTTTTTTACTTTTTACAGAGTTTTTTCTGTAGGGTACCCAATTATAATGACGATCCCATAAGGGAATTAAGCGTGCACTTATGATGAGTACTCCATGATACTTCCGCGGCGGTAGATTCAAAATGCTGACGCGGGATGTTGAATGGAGACTATTATACTAATAGGCAATATCGTCATTGATTACGGGGCCCTACTAAATATTAGGTTTTCTCTATTTCCCTCCGGGAATCAAACCTATATTCTCTTACTAAATATTCACTGTTGTTGTGTTCTAATATCGAATCATTATGTTAACATTTTCAATACGATTACCTCATTTGACTTCATACACTGTTATACCTTTCTCACCTAATATAACATGGGTTTACCACTGTTAATTTACCTCAAATCTTTTCAGTACGGTAGACGGTCTTTCAATTGTATTGTATTCTTCCTATCATTAGAACATTTTAGTAAGTTTAGGAGGGATCTATAGCAGTTAAAGGCGGCAAACTATATCATTGAACCCTTTTAACTACTACAAATTATTTCAAAACTGCATTAAATCGAGTAAATATAGCAAGAATAAACCAACAAACCACCACCCGTACTGAAAGGGTTAAGGGGTAAATTATTATGGATACTTTAATTACCCTTTTCATATATTCTATAAACCCATAATTGCTTGGTGTAATACTGGAAGGGCGAACTAATTAGGTTATAACTGTTGGTCTTGGCCACGTTCCCTTCCTAATTAATTTAAATAATCTAATAGATAAAGTTTTGCCTTTATCTATGCGGCAAATTCAATTAATTTTAATCCAACCTGTTAATAGCCTTGTGACTCGCCTTGTTTAATTCAGTGCAGGTTGTATTATTAGAATTAAATAGACTTCCTCCGATTCAAAATTCCATGTTTTAATTTTTCTTTTATAAGATAGCATTATTATAATTTACTTTAATTGTTTATATTTTATGCGTACAGTTTATCATCACTGAACAATTCTTGAAACATTCTCAATAAGATTTTGTTTTTTCTATGTGAGTGAGGGATGCAAAAGGCAGAACTGCCTATAGCGAGTGCCTCCCTCATAGTTGAAAGAGTGACACGGCCATAATCAAGGGGCGTTCGAGCCAAAATGCCATAAGAAGTCATAGGAAGAGGGAAAAACTGATTCTGGGAGAGAGTTCCAGAGCTCAGTTGTTGAATAGAAATTTTTTTGAGAGTAACATTTCACTCTTGGGTTGGAGAGTTGCACAGAGTAGGGGTGGGATTTTGTTGCAAGACGGGTACCACGTGCCCTACGTAAAGGAGGTGGTATACACTGGGAAAGCTTTGAGGAATACTGATTATTATAGTAGCGATAGAATAGCGAGAGAGATGCAACAACAACGAAGAGAGAGAGATTGCAGAGAGTTGGTGAGTGGAGGGGAGTTAATGATACAAAAGGCCTTCCTTTCAATTTTGTCTAGGAGAGCGGTGTGAGAGGAACCTCCCCAAACATGTGAACAATACTCAATACAAGGACGCACTATGCCCCTGTACAGAGCAAGTAGCTGTGCAGGGGTAAAGGACCCCCTTAGGCGGTTGGGCACACCCAGCTTCTGGGAGGCTGCCTTATCAAGGCTGGTAATATGGTCCTTCCAACTGAGAGCAGAAGAAAATGAGAAACAAAGAATATTGAGAGAAGATGAAAGATTGATTTTTGTATTGTTGAAGAATAAGGGATAGTCCGCAGGGAGTTCCTGACGGGTAGATAGATGGAGAAATTGGGTTTTGGAAGCATTAAAGGTAACAAGGTTTTCTCTGCCCCAATTGGATATAGTAGTTAGATCAGAATTTAAGTGTTCTATGCCTTCATTCCCTTTGTATTATATTAATTGTATTCTGGCTAACCTTAGGGCTTAGACGATAGTAACTGAACTTTGAATCTCTAGAAATTGAAAGAGGATATGCTGTATGAATTGTCTATCTGACTCTCGCAGACACTTCCTAAACTAAATGAATTCGTCTAATGATAGCCAGTTTATATATTTATTTTTGTTATTATTATTTGTTATTTTCTGTTTTTAGGAAGGCGTCATATTTCTGAAATGGTGAAGTAATTATGTTAGTATAAAGTAATAGCGGTCGTTTCCTAATTAATTTGACATAGTTTATTCACAAAAGTGTTGATTTCATCTGCTCAGCATATTCAATTATGGTAATCAAGCTTAATACAAAAACACCACCAAGACCCCATTTGAGATAAGTTTGTACATTCTTCAACTTGTAAATGTCCCGGCCACAGGCCAGTTCCTCCTTAACTCTTAAAGAGCGGCGCTCGACTTAAGTCGTGCACCAATTTGCAGCAAGTTAGGAGCATTATTAAGGCTTTTATAGGGTTAAAATCGAGTGCAAATGGCCGGGAGAGCAGCGGGCCAGACAGCCGACTCCCAGGGCTTACCGCCGCCCATTAACTCATGTTCCCTGTGTTCTCGAGAGGCCGGCAGTGTAGCCAGTAGTTTGCATAGCTGAGAAAAATATACCAATATATGCTAAACTTCCATGTTCGTGGCACCACTGCAAGAGAACCACGAGTGCTACGTAGCTCGTTCTGGTCTCATTTTGAAGCTTTTAGTGCCTAGTTTTTTGCTAAATAATTTTGTTTTCATGCAGATGCTTGATTTATCATGCAGATGCTTGATTTATCATGCAGGAGGACCTGAATATGCCCAAATGAGCCCAAAACACCCCGCTAGACAAGGGTTAACCCTTAATTAGCGGCTCACCACATAAGTCGTATTTAATAAAGCTGGACTATGTGGCGGCGCTCGACATAGGTCGAGTGGCAATTTCAGCACGTAATGTTGCTGAGAGAGAGAGACAAGTGGTGGCAGGAGACTAGCGAGCGTATGACTGCTCCAGACCACCGCGGCGAACCTACTGACACGAATCTCAGCTCCCTCCTCCCTCTCTCACTCGCTACATACTGAATTATATGGGGAAAGTACCGAATTACATGCTTTTTGCACTCGCGTTGCACGGTTATTGCAAGAAAACTAGCCTTCATAAAAGGATCGTTATGGTGTCATTCGAAAGCTCTGTTTATGCCCTTTCAGGAATAGGTACTTGTTTTACGTTCTGGGTCTTATTTAGGCATGAAAATGATCACGTAAACAGCCCTATTTTGGCTAAAAACACCCCGCTGGGCGGTACATATAAATAAACCGCATAGGCCGCTCTTAAGGTGTTAATTACAGGCTCGCTATCGCTCGTCAGGGAAAGAAATGCACCTACATGAAAAATAAATGGGGTGAAAGGTCGTAACATTACCAAACTAATGGGTTGAATGTCTTAGAATGCAGGAGAAAGGTGTCAATAAAACAATCTTTGTTTTATTGACACCTTGTTCCTGTATTCTATGTTGAAGTATGTACAAACTTATCTCAAAGGGGGGTCTTGGTTAACGTTATCTTATTATTTATTGAATCATTGCCTCACTCTAATTTGTTTAATAATGTTTTTTACTATAATATATAAAATACCGCGAAAACGATAAGAGAATAAGTCAGGAGACCAACCAGAACCACAGAAGAAGGCGAGGACGGAAACCCCCAGTAGACGAGTCGCGGCACTATACCAAGTCACGCCGGACAGAGAGCCAAAGGTCTCGCCGATCAGCCAACGCCCCAGCACACCAGGCAGGACGATCAGCCACAATACCCCCATGAAGAAGAGAGTACTCTTCAATCAGCCCTTCTGAGCTACCTGTACTCTGCTCCTATCCACTATGTGTACCTTCGTTTTCAATATGTAATACCAATGTTCATCCTGACCCCTGTGCATTATTATCCTATAATTATATATGCCAAATAATAATAAACAAACTTGTCTTCACCATCGAAGAAAATCAATGATCCATATATTCTTGTGTTTTCCTTTTCTCCCCACCTCACCATATAGCTCGGAGAGAATAGATAAGTAGAAGTTAAGAAAAACGCGTATCTTCGCTACCGAAGAAAGCACTGCCAGATGAAACAATTATATGAATGTATGAAAACCTATTTAATGCAATAAGATGTGAACATATACCTCAATAGATCTTGGGACACTGCTTTCCCACACATACATACTGTACACATGCCTTTTTTTGACACTCTTCAACTAGTTTTGCTAGTTACACAACCCACACATGCTTCCTTCTAAATAAGTATACTCTGTACCTAATTGTCTCTACATACAAACAACGCGGAAGGCCTACCGCGCCCGTGCCCCGAGAGAGGGCGCTCCATGCGTTTAAATACCCGTGTGTACACCCAGGCCTGCCAACCCGAACCAGGAAGGTTGTGTATGTACACACTCTCTTAGACAACGCAATACAGAGGGAGATATATATATTCTTATACACAAAATTACTACCAACAAAGATCCGTAGTAAAATCCACCAGCCACCGGGACAAGAAGGAGAGAGAAGGGTAAACGCTGTCTCGGGCGCATCATAGCCCTCACTTGTCCGGTGCGCACGACACACCTTCAATTCTCCCGACTCCACCAATCCTCCCCGAGAGTCCAAATTTCAGAATTCATTCCCTTTACTCACTATTATTATTTTCCAGAGTTGAGTTTATATAGTTGAGTTTATATAGACCCCCTATGAATTAATAATTAACCTTTGATAAAGTACCCTACTCTAGGAGCTATAATTGACCTTACTCATCACCCCATCACCTAGTAATATCATTGCATTGAAGGAGACCTTGACTAACAGAACAAGAAGGGCTCAAGGACCCCATCTAGGATACCTCCTCATGCCCTTACCATTCTAGAGGTTCAGGGGGAGTACACTCAGTATCCTCAATACCAGTTCAGGATTTCTGAGGAAAGTCAAGCAATTTTGAGGCTTCAAAAGTCCTTATGAACCTTATGAAGTCTTAAGATTACCCTCCATTCAGTTAGACTGACGGCCTGCCGAAAGCTCAAATATACTGTCTGTGAGTAAAAACCCTATACTAGGGATCATAGTTAGTCAGAGGCCTGCCCAGCTAACATAGAGACCCTACTTAGGCGGTCCCTAGCTAGTCTAGTGGGAAAGCGTATGGCCTGCCGGAAACTTTCTTCTTAGACTACAAGTTACCGATAACTGTGGCCTGTCCCAGGAACTCTGTTCTCATCTGGCATACCAGTGAGATACACTGCTCCTGAGATAGGAACAACTTTCCTAAAGGGTTAGGAAGAGAGTTACTGGCCTGCCGCTCTCTCTTCTTGATTCTGAGGTTGGAAAGGAGGATACCGGCCTGCCGCTCCTGCTTGTCAATCTCACTAAGGTGTTACGACCGGCACTACGAAATAAACAAGGGCACTAAATAATGGACTAGGTGTTAGGCTATATCTGCAACAACGGTACACTAATTCCAAACCCTCGAACTATTACGCCGGTGAACAAAACACTTAAATCCCTCCAGAGTTAATCTACTGGATAATGGGGTATCAATTAACTGGGTTTTTAGTGCACTTCTACAATGGCTTTCCGGTGACGGCAAAGCCAACTCACAACAGGAGTACTTACGTTACGAAAATGCTCTTAAGTAGTAACAATGCTTGAATAAACTATCATAAGATTTAATAAAGGAATATATGCTTATGCTAACTTTAGTGTGAGTCTGTACTCAACACTAAACTCCCCAATGCTCTATGAAAACACTGGAAGTCCAGTCCTACAGCAATCAGATATGGAATCTTCTGAAAAGGTCTGATGCTCTAAGATGCTCGTTAATATAGAACAGAAATAATGCAGGGGCAGGACCCCAAACAGTGTATCTTAAATACACCAGCAATTAGGATACATATATATAACAAGGGAGTGCAACAACTCTGTGACAGCACTAATAATTGCCACTCAAAATCAGTACTTCCTTAGCCAACGTAACAGCCAAACCGGGTTGTACACTATGCATCAACCCAGGCTAAAATAAGGTATGAATAATTCCTAAAGCATACACAATTAAAGTTAATATACACAATGCTGTCTTTCTCACTAATAAAGTCTAGCAGTGGCATAAAAGGTATCAGGAAACTAGGCAGAGCGCAAGCATGCTCGTAGCCTACTGTCTCCCCTTGAACAGATTTCCCTTATGTTACGTTAAGTGACTTGGAGGCTCTCTTGGTAAGCCCAGATCTCAAGTATCTGGTCTTACCCTGGCGCTCCACAAAGGTCAACAAAATGAGGTAGCAAGCATACAGGTAAGAGTAGGCAAAAGCCCTTCACCTGTATACTGCTACACTCGCAAAGGAAATTATGCACAAGGGTTACAGGCTACCTAGCTTCATCGAAGTCGTACAGGCTCTGACTTGCCACATACATAACTCAGACAACAACTAAAGATACCCTCCACTGTCTAGCATTAAATAGTAGGAAAGAACAACTCAATAATTAGAAGCACCCCAATACTATGATGCCATTTGACTATGACTCTAATAATCGCTAAAGCTAGTGCAAACATATATGGAGAACTGGTGCTGGTAATACGACTGGCCGACTATGGAAGTTGTATGCAGAACCAGAAGGGATAAGTAATTGAATAAAGAGAGAAGTATGAAAAAGAAGAAGTTCAGAGAGAGAAATAGTAGTACAGGGGGTTAGATGGGGGGACTGATTGCAAAGATGCCAAGCTCTGCAGGAGAAACGCGGGCAGGAGCCCCCCAGCACTAACAAAGACAGAGGCACCCAATCACAGACGACTACGTCATGAGGTGCAGGCGTCATATGACGCGTCAGGCCCGCCGGCCAATCACGAGCGTGGGAAACTCCTCCGACCGAGGGAAGCACACGAACATACACACGCACATATTACCACCATGCTGCTCGCTCTCTTTCTCCCTACAACTTCACACAACACATCCTATATTCTATCAATGATATAAAATACTTCCAAGTGTCACAGACAAGAATAAAGACCACCACTGATCTGTCTGTGACAACGTGAACTCTATGAAAGAAAGAGCATAGTTCTACGATTATTGTAGCCCATTTCACTGCTCTGGCGAGCGCTAGCGAGTTACGAGTGCATTCTGGCAAGCTGGCCAGCGTAACACCCCGCCCAAGATGTGGGAGGTTTCAGCCTCAGGTGAACTCCACATCTGACCAGACAGAATGCCCACCAACCCCGCATCACCCAGCTACTCTCCCAAGTTGTGAAAACAAGGCACGATCACAAACATAAAACACTTCATTATGAGAAAAAAAATCTGCACAACACTTCCCCAAAATAATAGCATCATAATAATTATATCACGCTCAACGAGCAAGCTTCACCAAGCCTAGCCTACTAAGACAACAACTAAGAGTGTCTTAGATTCATGCTGTGATATACTGCACTTATATACTATCAAAAAGAAAGAGTTTTTGTGGGAGTTTTGTTTTTATATTTTTAATAGTGTTTTTGGCGGCGTTGCACTACAGGGGAAAGCCTAATTTTTCTCCACTCTCAAACAAACACTGAATGAACGGTGAGGGTTCTCCTTGAAACATACCCTCCCGTGACAAACAATCAGCCAGAACATTATCAGTGCCCTTAACATGCCACACATCCAGCATGTTCTGGCATGCAAAACAACACCTGACACTGATAAACTGCCCAGTTCATCACAAGACTGGCACTTCTCTTCGCTCTCTCTGGCAACGGGGCCTGCCAATAACCTTTCACTTCCACCTTAGTGATAAACGAGGCAGCCCCGATGCGGTCTATGGTGTCGTCAACTCTGGGTAATGGATAGGCGTCTGTCAGGGATAATGCACCCACACTCTTGCAATCAACATACACACGGATCTTGCCACTCAACTTGCAAACTCACTGGCAACGGCCACTCACAATATCCTTTATCCCTCAGACCCTTCTCCAACATGAAGTCTAGCTCTGCTTTCACGACAGGCTGTCGAGCAGGATTTATACGGTAGGGAGACAATTTGAGCCTTGCACTGTCTCCAGCCTCCATGTCGGATTCTACCCCGTATATCAGGCCTGGAGAAGCAACAAACATGCGGACGTACTGCCACAGCCTAGTAAACAACTTCTCTTGGCGCTCAGGAACAAGAGGCTGCAACTTATCTCGAAGAACAACATGCCTAGTGCCCTCCCACAACCCAGCCGGGACCATAGTTTCTACACCATAGTCTCCCTCCTTCTCCACCTTTGTTCCTAGAACAGCCAGGTCATGAGAGGGACAATCTGTACCACCTGAGCAGTCACTCCCATAGTTCATAATTGCTAAGGCTTCCCCGCCGATACCGTACATGCGCACCCCAGCATTCCTTGCGACTACATCTGCCTGCGCAGGATCACCGCCTTCAGCGCCACGGCCAGATACAGTCGGTCTATGGTAGGGTTGTTGCATTCGACTAGAGCAGCATTGGGAGGCTATGCGATGACCGACCGGGCGCATCCACTCCACAGCCAACCTCACCAATCTGCTCAATGTTCTGACCACCACCCTTAGCAGCCATGGGTCGACCCTGACCTGACAACCATGCCAAAGCCTCGTCGCCCACCTTGAACCACTGAAACAACGAGGCCAACGGTTTGCTAACACTCAAGTGACCTGCCAGCGAAACATCGTGCACCGCATGAGTTGTGAGGCCTGGGTGCTCGGCACAAACAGTGGGGTATGAACCGAGCAGGTACTGGAGCGCTGCACACTGCTGCTCAGGCAGGTGTTCAAGCGCTTCCACAGCCACCTGACTCGTGTCCCCCGCCCACTGCTCCGCCGAGACATGACAATCCCAACTTTCCTCCACCTGTGCCCCACTCTCCTTCTCCACCTTGGCTGCTGCAGACCAACACAGGGACAGTAGGCTGCTCAGGTGGTTGCCTCACAAACTCCTTTAACAGGTTCACATGACATGCTTCCCCGTCCTCGTCGAGTTCAATAGCCCCATTCCCACAACTCTCAAGACTAAGATCTTCTTGTTGCCCCTGGGAACTACTCTGTCGCGGAGTGCCATCACGCCCTACCATGTCACTAGGGGGGACAGGTTCTGGGGCCACTCCGGAGCTCAATTTGGGTGCAAGTACCGAGTCACCAAGGAGTGTCGCTGGGTCCAAACTCTCAACCCGACCACCGGCCTCGACTTTCTCCTTCCGACCCTTCCTCCGCTGGTCATAAACTTGGGTACTAGGCTGTGACACCTGAGCGGACTGAGATGTCTCGAGCCCCTCTTGCCCCTCCCTACTCGTGTAGGCCGCCCTCTCGGCAACGACTAAGGGTGGAACCTCGGAAGTGGGCACCGCAAAGTCGTTGCCGAGAAGGAGGTCGACCCCCTCAACTGGCAATTTCTCCACCACACCTACATCCAACTCCCGTGTCACACCGTCCACCTCAAGCTCCACTCTGACCAGCGGGTAAGACCGTGTAGCATTGATGCTTTGAACCACCACAACCCGAGCCGCGTTAATAGGCTTGCCAGTGAAATTCTTAACAAGTGTCTGGGAAGCGCCCGTATCACGCAGCAACTCAAGCCTATGCTTCACACCAGCCCACCTCACAGTGCCGTGCCCCCTATGACCACAAAAAACATCTCGGACAGGTGACGAGCCCTCCTGCTGCTTCTGCACCGGCGATGACTTCGCAACCGACTGTTTACCCCGGGCAAACGCGGAAGACCTCAAAGACACGCCAATGTTGCTCACTAGTGACACCACTGCTGTCGGCGGTGCGCTCGGACATGAGCGTGCAATATGCCCCTTCTTATGACACTTGAAACATTCCACTTCACTCTTGGACTTCCCCTGAGGTGGGTAAGGGCCCTGGCCTTTCTTTAACGGGAAGGGTTTCGACTTGGGATCATAATTGGCAACAGTACTCTTAAATGGATAATTATTTGTGTCATTAATTCGGGGGGGGTGGAGTGGTACGCCCCTTTTTACCTGCCTCAGCTCTCTGTGCAGACCCGCACCCACGAATCAATGACAACCTGAGGTCAGCCAGCTCAGCCGCCTCTTGCAGAGTTTTCGGTCGCTTTTCTTTCAGGTTAAGAGTCAAGTCACTGCCAGTATATTTAAAAAATTGTTCCAGCAACACTAATTGTTTTACTGAATCAAAAGTAGTTGCCTTCTCCGACCTCAACCAATTTTCAAATGCATCTGACAGCTCTCTAGCGTGTTCCTGGAAAGTACTCTCCTTTCTTTTTGGAACCGCCCTAAACTTCAGCCTATAGGTCTCTGGCTGTAGCTCATACGCCCTCAGGACAGCCTCTTTCAACAACTCATAATTCACACAGGAATCTAGGGGCAAAGCATCGTACGCCTTGAGTGCTTTCCCCGTCAATCGTGAAGAAACAAGGGCTGCCCACTTCTCCTCGGGCCATTGGTGCTCCTGGCACTTTTTCTTGAAACGGAGAAAGAATTCTGTAACTCCTAACTCATCAAACACTGGAACCAACTTTAGTAGATGCGACAGGGACTGGTCATGGGCTCGACCCCACTGGACGACCCGGTTCCTCGTCACCTCTACACAAGTTTTCTCTAGGTCAACATCGGCACAATACCTTTCAGACTCAAACTTGAGCTCACCCTTTCTCAGCTTGAGCTCCTTCTCATCCTTATACTTGCGCTCTGACTCTCGCTCACGCTGCTCGAGCTCAGCCCTTCGCTGCTCAAGCTCAGCCTCATGCTTTCGCTGCTCAAGTTTGGCGAGCTCAAGCTGAAACAACATCTCGGAAGACAAACCCTGAGGAGGGGGTGCTACTAATGGGGACCCACCCCGTGAATCACCTAGAGGCATACCCAACCGCCAGCGGGCATCGGCCTGCGGGAACGTGCCCGGCTCCGGAACCCGAGGGGGCGCCACGATAGGAGTTGAGTGGAATTGGGGCTGGGACGAAGGTGCCCCAGCTCCCGCTCCACCCGAACCCCCATGCACCCAACCCAGCACACAGGCAACCAGCTCACTTCTCGACAAACCGCTAGTACCGGGAAACCCTAAGACCGTGGCTACACACTGCAGTCCGTACCGGTCTAGCCCCGACACACGATCCGCTGACACAGGCTCCTCCAAAAAAATCCGAGCATCCTCCTCATTGTTCACCACCCGAACGCCGTTAAACAACTCCACCTTCTCCACCTCCTCGCCTGCCTCTCGCACTGTGCCCTCACTATGCTCAGACCCGTCCAGTGACATGATGGAGTCAACAAAAACAAATCTCAAGTCAAGATAAAAGTAGCCAAACTCTTGCGTAGCTTTATTCACCAAAAAATATTCGTCAAAGATGTTTTTTTTTTTAGTGCAATACTAGGTCACCAATAACTCCAACAAGTTCTATATATCCTCAAAACAATGTCTACTGCTAACAATGCGAGAAATAAATTCAACCCCAAATGGCAATAAGATTTCTCCAAAAAAAATGCAATATTCAGTTCACTATATACTGGTCTAAGGTCGCCATTTGTTACGACCTACTAGGATATGATACTAGGCATACTAGGCAAGGTCGCCATTTGTTACGACCAGCACTACGAAATAAACAAGGGCACTTAACCCGGAAACTGCGGGGAGACTCTTAAGAGTTCCCCCGGCGGACTGCGGGAAGACTCTTAACTCCTTCAGACATATATGACGCTACTGCGTCATATGGCCGAGTGCGCCAAAAACTCATATGACGCTAGTGCGTCATTTGGACTTATCTTCATGGCTCTCTAATAAGTTATATGACGCTAGTGCGTCATATAGAGTTCAGTAAGTCCGATAAGTTAGCTTACGATAAAACCGTTGGTGGCAACCTCAGCCACCTCCGATAATCCTAACGGCCGCAGTGTTGTTGTGAGTGTAGTGCGAGGCGGTGGCAAGGATACCGGGCTCCCGCCTCCGTAGACTTACTGGAACATAATATGTCTCAAGGAATTAAGTGTAAGGGAAAAACAAAATCCATTTAAAACACCGAAAAAACAAAAAAAAAAAAAAAAAATTTGCCCCTGGGCCATGCCAAATATCACTCCTCCACCTCCCCTCCTTCCCCACTTTCCTCCCCTCCTCCAGTTATCACCTATTTTCCCTGTTATTCCCTTATTCTGTGGTCTATTTTCGTGCTAACATTAGCGAGTTGGTAGCAGGGCGTTGTCATCACTGTTACCAAGCATGGGAAAGAGCGAGAGAGAAACTATTGCGTAACAGTGTCTCTCCAGACAAGGGGAGGGGAGGAGGGAAGGGAGGTTGCCTCAGCCATACATTATGTAACTCCCGGCCTGTATCGCCGATTTTGACCATCCAAACGCTATTTCCACTTGTTTTATTGATGTAACAGGTTAATACCTTTATAATCAACCTATAATAGGCGCATATGGATAAGTATTAATGCTATTTATGGTAAAATAACGATGTTAGTGATGGGAACAGGTCAAATACGTCAGCACAGGAGTGTGGTGTCTCATACCCCCCATGCGCACTTCTTAGGTTAATAATGGACTAGCTGATAGGCTATATCTGCAACAACGGTACACTAATTCCAAACCCTCGAACTATTACGCCGGTGAAAAAAACACTTAAAACCCCCCAGAGCAAATCTACTGGAAAATGGGGTATCAATTAACTGGGTTTTTAGTGCACATCTACAAAGGTTTTCCGGTGACGGCAAAGCCAACTCACAACAGGAGTACTTACGTTACGAAAATGCTCTTAACCCGGGAGCTGCGGGGAGACTCTTAAGAGTTCCCCCGGCGCACTGCGGGAAGACTCTTAAGAGTCAGAGAAAATAAAAATCAACTTTTGACATCGAATTTTTTTTTTTTTTTTATATTTTTTTTTTTTTTTTTTTTTTTTTTTTTTGGCCCCTGGGCCATGCAAAATCTCAGTCCTCTACCTCCCCTCCTTCCCCACTTTCCTCCTCTCCTTCAGTTATCACCTATTTTCCCTGTTATTCCCTTATTCTGAGGTATATTTTCGTGCTAACATTAGAAATCCGATTGGAGGGTGTGGTCATCACTGATAGCAAGCGAGTGCAAGAGAGAGAGAGAGTATCGATCGACTGTGTCTCAGTGGCCTTGGGGGAAATTGGCGGGAAAGCAGATTGCCTCACCCATACATTATACAACTCGCGGGCTATATCTCCGATTTTGACCATCCAAACGCTGTTTTCACTCGTTTTATTGTTGTTTCAGGTTAATACCTTTATAATCAACCCATAATAGGCGCATATGGATAAATATTAATGCTATTAATTGCACAATGAATATTTTAGTGACGGAAACACCTCAAATACGTCAGCACAGGGGGACGTTTCCAATTACCCCCATGCGCACTTCAGAGGTTAAGTAATAACAATGCTTGAATAAACAATCATAAGATTTAATAAAGGAATATATGCTTACGCTAACTTTAGTGTGAGTCTGTATTCAACACTAAACTCCCCAATGCTCTATGAAAACACTGGAAGTCCAGTCCTACAGCAATCAGATATGGAATCTTCTAAAAAGTTCTGATGCTCTAAGATGCTCGTTAATATAGAACAGAAATAATGCAGGGGCAGGACACCAAAGAGTGTATCTTAAATACACCAGTAATTAGGATACATATATATAACAAGGGAGTGCAACAACTCTGTGACAACACTAATAATAGCCACTCAAAAACAGTACTTCCTTAGCCAACGTAACAGCCAAGCTGGGTTGTGCACTATGCATCAACCCAGGCTAAAATAAGGCGTGAATAATTCCTAAAGCATACACAATTAAAATTAATATACACAATGCTGTCTTTCTCACTAATAAAGTCTAGCAGTGGCATAAAAGGTATCAGGAAACTAGGCAGAGCGCAAGCATGCTCGTAGCCTACTGTCTCCCCTTGAACAGATTTCCCTTATGTTACGTTAAGTGACTTGGAGGCTCTCTTGGTAAGCCCAGATCTCAAGTATCTGGTCTTAGCCTGGCACTCCACAAAGGTCAACAAAATGAGGTAGCAAGCATACAGGTAAGAGTAGGCAAAAGCCCTTCACCTGTATACTGCTACACTCGCAAAGGAAAATATGCACAAGGGTTACAGGCTACCTAGCTTCGTCGAAGTCGTACAGGCTCTGACTTGCCACATACATAACTCAGACAACGACTAAAGATACCCTCCACTGTCTAGCATTAAATAGTAGGAAAGAACAACTCAATAATTAGAAGCACCCCAATACTATGATACCATTTGACTATGACTCTAATAATCCCTAAAGCTAGTGAAAACATATATGGAGAACTGGTGCTGGTAATACGACTGGCCGACTATGGAAGTCGTATGCAGAACCAGAAGGGATAAGTAATTGAATAAAGAGAGAAGTATGAAAAAGAAGAAGTTCAGAGAGAGAAATAGTAGTACAGGGGGTTAGATGGGGGGACAGATTGCAAAGGATATGTAGGACCAAGCACTCCATGCCAAGCTCTGCAGGAGAAATGCGGGCAGGAGGCCCCCAGCACTAACAAAGACAGCGGCACCCAATCACAGACGACTACGTCATGAGGAGCAGGCGTCATCTGACGCGTCAGGCCCGCCGGCCAATCACGAGCGTGGGAAACTCCTCCGAGCGAGGGAGGCACACGTACATACACACGCACATATTACCACCACGCTGCTCGCTCTCTTTCTCCCTACAACTTCACACAACACATCTTATATTCTATCAATGATATAAAATACTTCCTAGTGTCACAGACAAGAATAAAGACCACCACTGATCTGTCTGTGACAACATGAACTCTATGAAAGAAAGAACATCTTTCTACGATTATTGAAGCGCATTTCACTGCCCTGGCGAGCGCTAGCGAGTTACGAGTGCATTCTGGCAAGCTGGCCAGCGTAACAAAGGAAAGCCCACACCAGCACCATCTCTAAAAGAAGTTGTGGTGTATGGCCTGCCGTCCTCAATATTCTCTAGAGTGGGAAGGAACAAGTGTCCTGAATGAGGAACTCTGTTGATGTCTGGCATGCCAGCGTGAACATTGTCTCTATTATCAGGCTTCACTTTTCTTAGTAAAAGTGGAGAGACTCCGGCCTGCCGACCTCTCGGTTTTTACTGAGTCCAAGTGAACACTTGTACGAAAGTGTCCTTGTCGAGGAACTTTGTCGTCGTTCGGCATGCCGACGTGACATTGGCTCCATAGCAAGGTTACATTTTCTCTAGTGAAGAGTTGAGAGACTCCGGCCTGCCAACCTCTCCATTCCTTACTATTGGAAGTGGACACTATCACTTTGCACAGGTAGTCTCGATCCTCTGAGACCGCTGTGTTAGAGACAGGGCTTGGCGAGATACCCTCACAGGCACTCTGCAGATACAAGTCCTTGGTGCACTGAGTCTGTGGCATCCCACACGACCGTGTAACTCAAAGGTTTAAACACCACCACGGGTCCTCTGAATCTCTCATAAAGATCAGGACAGACAGTAAGGACAATTGAACTAAACTTACTGCGTTCGTCCGATATCGACCACATAAGACTCGATATTTAAGATCCTAGCCCGAGAGTACCTTAACAGGACTTCATCAACGGTTGATATACTGATCAGGACAATCGAGTAGTTTCTCCTACTTCTGAAATACTCGCGTTAGTTCGGTATGGTGCCCAACTGTCATCCGCCCGACGGTTACTATATATTTCGGAGCCATACTTAAGATCTCAAGTCCAATCAACCCATCTGTAACTACTCCACACAGCCGGCCCACGGGGAAGCAGAAGACGAGAGCCAACAACCTCCTTAACCCTTTATTAGCGGCTCACCACATAAGTCGTATTTAATAAAGCTGGACTATGTGGCGGCGCTCGACATAGGTCGAGTGGCAATTTCAGCACGTAATGTTGCTGAGAGAGAGAGACAAGTGGTGGCAGGAGAGTAGCGAGCGTATGACTGCTCCAGACCACCGCGGCGAACATACTGACACGAATCCCAGCTCCCTCCTCCCTCTCTCACTCGCTATATAAGGAATTGTATCGGGACAGTGGCTAATTACATGCTTTTTGCACTCGCGTTGCACGGTTATTGCAAGAAAACTAGCCATCATAAAAGGATCGTTATGGTGTCATTCGAAAGCTCTGTTTATGCCCTTTCAGGGATAGGTACTTGTTTTACGTTCTGGGTCTTATTTAGGCATGAAAATGATCACGTAAACAGCCCTATTTTGGCTAAAAACACCCCGCTGGGCGGTACATATAAATAAACCGCATAGGCCGCTCGTAAGGTGTTAAGCACTACCAGGAGGGATCACCAGAGAAGTTACCGCGCCGACATACCAAGAGAAGAAGAGAAAGTGACCAGAAGTAGAAAAGTGCCGAGTGAGTGAGAAATAAATAGAGTCCCTCAAAAGTACCCTAGAAGCAAATAAATTCCTCTAAGACCAAATAATCGGAGTAGAGTGAAAAGAATTAGTCTCCCGAGTAACGTAGAGAATATCATGAACATCTAAACCTATAAAAGTGAAAATCCGAATTAGCGACACTTAAGCCGATTTTTAAGGGTTCAGCGACTGACTAAAAACCCAAGTTTTTCTCCAGAAATAAAGTGTCTTTCCAAAAGTGCCTTAAACAGTTAAAATCCTCTACAAGCACTAATAACCGGGTTAGGAAGTTACGAGTGGTATGTACCTACAGTGCGAGTGATCTCGAAGAACAATTAGCCATCAAACAGTGATTCGATTCTGAATTATTTAATTTTAACCTACTTTTGAGAGGCCAGTGACTCTACCAAAATCCGCAAGATTATTTGAAAATATTTCAGTCCCTCATCGACTCTACGTTTTCTATGCGATACGGCTACCTACCTACTAGTGTCAGTTCACCATGAACTTGACCCGCACTGCCATTCCTGAGGAAAGTGATAATGTACACCACCACTCCTTAGAAATACTTCTCTCTCAATAACCTCCCAGTGTTAAAGCTTTCTCGATTAAAAGTGAAGTTGGACAGAATACCTGCTCCTCATCTAGCTCCGTGACTGTGCTAGGAATTAGTGATAAGTCGAAGTACTGTTCACTGGTAGTGATTCGTGTTCCATGTTTTCCAGATTATTTCCTATATATAGTGAAGGAGAAATAAAGCCGTATTAATAAACCATATTTTGCGATATACTTATCCTCTGCTTTGTTTTATTTATATATAGTTATATGAACTTGGAAGTCCCAGTGGAGTAGAACTCACCTGTATCCATTGTTAATCCTGCATAAAATCAGGGCATAACAATATTTGTTACACTTTCACATTCCATATTTCCATCCATATGTTTATACTTGGTAATACAATATTGCTATAAATAATATGACGAGCTTTTACTTATGTTCCATAAATAGCTATCTCCTTCCGATGCAATTCAGAATAATATATGTCCTACATTTCAATACACTAACATTTGGTGCCGGGCTGACAATTAAGTTTGGAGAGCAATTGATAGACAACGATGGAAGGCTGTCGATCAACATCACAGCTTTCTATAGAAGACGAGCAGTGCCACATTCAACAATAGACTGTCTACATACACACATCATACCACGAACCTACAGTCTTACTGAGGACGATTATTGTACTTGTTGATGTTTGGGCAAGCCATAGTGGGCCTAGCTATAACACAAATTGACTCCTAATGATATCTTCCTCAGCTAGAAGCCTCTGGAGAATTTATTCGAGACTGTAGGATTATAAGTCCGGTGCTATGACCACTCGGCCACATCTCCCTTTGAACCACATTTGAAGTTGGAGTTAGTGAACTTTTGGGACGTCCAATCTGGAGAAGTAAATTGTGGCAGCGTGGATGACACAAAGTAGCCCCTGTGTGCCAGACTGAATAGAGAACCCGAATCACTCACCACAGCTTTAAAGGGGAATTATACATAAATGAGAGCTTGCAACATTTACATGTGTAGAACATACCTAAATACGACTCCAAAGCTGGCCATGGACACTATATAAACAAATTGAAAACGTGGTACATTATTCATCTCTTTAAATACTATAAAGCTATGTTTAATTTTGTTCTGATGTTCTATTCTGTTTAAGGAGACAAATAATAGAGTTTTTGCCTCTTTGATTGTCATTCCTAAACAGAATAATATCGTCAATAATTGGCATACTAAACGGAGAGAAGGCTTCATTGTATTGAAGGGCAAATAGTTTGTAAAGTGTTAACGGTAAAAATAATGTTCTTCATAACAGTCGTATTTATAAACTATTCATACTTTGCTATTATATTATGTGGGTCTAATTAATATTCCTCTTTTTTATCGGAGGGGGATGAGGGGGGAGGTTGCAAAGTATTCACCTCCATAAGGCCATAATAACTATATTGACCTGAAATGTGTAATCCCTTCAACTCGTCAATGTAATATATTTATATTACATTTGTGTTACCACTAAGCAATTACAATTTATAAAGTTGCAAGTATCATTCACCATTTCTTACCAATCCAGATAATTGTATATTATCCCAGCTACTGCCATACGGTTTGTTCCTAAGATTATAATGAGTATCTCGTGGTCAAGGGGTCAATACCTTGGGTAACGCTGGATACATGTATACTAAATTTATTTTAGTAAATAAAATATAATATAATTTAATAAGTAAGAAAGGTGGCAGAGCAGAGGTTTAATGTACTGTATGTACGAATGTATATACATCTTCACATCTCTGTGAATCTTACAAGCCACAAAAGTGTCATGCATGAATGTTGTATGTGTTTTATACATCAGTCAGCAGAGATTTCATTTATAGTATGTTAGTATGAAAGTACAGTATATTACATTACAGGTGGCAATGTTTGTATTCCATATATATATTTCATGTACAGTATGTTAGTATGAAAGTACAGTATATTACATTACAGGTGGCAATGTTTGTATTCCATATATATATTTCATGTACAGTATGTTAGTATGAAAGTACAGTATATTACATTACAGGTGGCAATGTTTGTATTCCATATATATATTTCATGTACAGTATGTTAGTATGAAAGTACAGTATATTACATTACAGGTGGCAATGTTTGTATTCCATATATATATTTCATGTACAGTATGTTAGTATGAAAGTACAGTATATTACATTACAGGTGGCAATGTTTGTATTCCATATATATATTTCATGTACAGTATGTTAGTATGAAAGTACAGTATATTACATTACAGGTGGCAATGTTTGTATTCCATATATATATTTCATGTACAGTATGTTAGTATGAAAGTACAGTATATTACATTACAGGTGGCAATGTTTGTATTCCATATATATATTTCATGTACAGTATGTTAGTATGAAAGTACAGTATATTACATTACAGGTGGCAATGTTTGTATTCCATATATATATTTCATGTACAGTATGTTAGTATGAAAGTACAGTATATTACATTACAGGTGGCAATGTTTGTATTCCATATATATATTTCATGTACAGTATGTTAGTATGAAAGTACAGTATATTACATTACAGGTGGCAATGTTTGTATTCCATATAATTATATATTATTTTCAATGTGAGTGAGGGAGACAAAATACAGAACTGCCTGTAGCGAGTGCTTCCCCCAGAGTTGAAAGAGTGACAGAGCCAAAATCAAGGAACGTTCGAGCCAAAATGCCCGGACACACGGAGTTTGAGGCAAAGTAAGTCATTGAATAGAAAAGCTGACATAATGTTCATGTGTATGTCTGTGTGTGTGAAAAATGTATATAAATGTTAATACTTTAGAATATTTGTTTTCAGACAAATGTTCTCAAGATATAATGTGCAAAATAATCCATGAAAATCTCAAATTGTATACATGATTTAGAAAAAAAGAAAACAAAACAAAAAACAACTAAACAATAATATAATAGCGCACCAATGTAAATATTTTGCCAATTTTAAACCAAACTTTCAAAGAAATGTGTATGGACTACAGTGTTGTTTACAATAACAACAACCAATTTTGTTTCGTTGTTTTGTACTATACTAATTTCGTATTTTGTGTAAATATTGTATGCTGTGGTCAATCAAAATATCTATCTATCTATCTATGTATCTGTGTATGCTACATAACAGGCAGCATAGCTATCATGTATGTATGTAGAGTATACATGTAAGTATACTACAAGACAAGCGGCAGAGATTTAATATTAACTGTAATTACTGCTACTAACATTGTTCTCTGGCCCCCACAGTCAACCCCTTCAGACTGTTACGAACTGGCACTCGGGTACACAAGGGCTCTCAATCAGGACTCGAATACGGCTCGCTGCCACAACGGAAACACACGATCCCAACCCCTGAGTACTGCCAGCCGAACAAAAAACACCAATACCCTCCAGAGTTCAATCTGCTATAACGGGGTATACAAGAACTCGGTACTAGTGTTCAACAACAGACTAATAAAGAGACAGGAATTATCTAGTCTGGTCAACAATCAAACAATGAAGTAAGAAACAACAACACAAAAGAATAGTGTTGGCCGAAGCCGAAGTAATCCACCCTTGACTATGAACTTAAGAAGTCCACCACCCTCTACTTCGGATCGGCACTATTACGTTACGTTAATTAATAGTCCTTAAGCATCGAGCAAGGAATCTTTTGAAAAAAGTTAGATGCTTCTCGGATGCTCGTAAGAAGTACGTATTGGATTTTGAACAGTAATTCAATAAGCAAAAACACTGGCAATTAAATACTATGAAAGGCTTAAATTGGCATAAGAATAATTAAAAGAATATGCAATAGTAAATGGCAAACATTAAAAGGAAGTACTCCGCAAATGCAACGGCAATAGCCTACTCGGATTGTGCTCGTGGGCCACTAATCACTAAAGTAGCCAAGCTTGCAACACATGAAATCAATAGTGTATAAACAATATCATACATAAGGAAAGCTTCAATACTATTCTGTATCTACTAATCGAGTAAAGTCTAGCTGGGGTACTGTGGGCAAAAGGTAGCAGTGACTGAGCAAAAACGGCTAGTAGCCTAGCGAAGTCCTCACGACTGTTTAAAGTATTACGTTAAAACTAACAAGTGCACTTTGAGAAATCCAGATCCCTTGTATCTGGTTTTCTCCCGGCTCCTTGACAAAGTAAAAACAAACTGTTAATAAAATACAGGGTGGTTAGGCTCTTGCCCTCACGCACTGTAAATTATAAACTCAACACAGTCAGCCGCGAAGACAACCTAGGCTTCACTGAACCGAAACGAGCATGCAGGTTTATCGCTTAACCACTGCATCAAACAACAACTTGTAACACAGAAAAGCCTTACCCCAGTCTAGCATTACCTAGACCAGCAGAAAACAGGAAAGAAAACAGGAATACTAATAATAACACACAGGGAAATGCATATACAAGTGCAACAAACATAAATCAATCCTATTCTAAGTCAACCCTTCCAAAATAGGCTATCTAATAGGCAAGTATCTCGTGAGAACTCAAGCGATAATACGTTGGCTGACTAGCTCTGCACCAACGGGACCATGGAAGTTAAACAGGGCAGGGAAAAGAGGAAATAAGAATGTAAGGTAGTAGAGAAAGTTCCCATCAGTCAGAAGAATATAAATAGTTAGCAAGGGAAATGAGAAGTCGCTCTGCCTAATGAGTTCTGATGAAAAAATGGCTAGACTTCCCTTTTATACCCGAGTGGGGCATGACTAGGCGTTCTGTACAGCATGGTCACACGTGGACATGCGTCACAAGACTCATATGACGCAGAGGTTGCCAGATTAGCAATAAGAAATAGAGTTCTCTCACTCTAATAATTACCTCTCCAAAATTAGTTTTCTGCCCACAGCTAACTCAAAAGACAACTGCAGAGGTTGAAGTAAATAAACTAAAGGTTTCTAAATACCCCTGATAGTAATAAAGGCTTTAAAGTATCCCTAATAGGCTCAAAATTGCGTCATATGTCGGAGAGGATTAATATAGATAATGACAGGTGGGTTATGTAGTAATTCTCTGTACACAAATATTTCTACCTTTACCAGTCTTGCTGCATGATTTAGTTTATACATACATACATACATAGTACATTGGTCTGCCAAAGCCAATGAGTGTGGTTAATCAACTATACAGTAAGTCATTATTATGTAGCCATTCCTACACCTGTCACTGTTATTAATCAAACATAAGTAATTAATACGCTGAAACAGCCACCCCCATACCAGGGGGTGGCCGACTTGAGACAGAGCCCAAACAGAAAGAGCATATAAGGTTCTAATTCTGAGAGTCCGGGACCACTTTCGCGTTCCCTCGGTCCTTACTGTCTCATCTAGTAGGTGTATTTCAAAAGGGGGGGGGGGGGGAGTATTCCTAGTCCACTGCCCCCAGAAGGAAAATTAGGACAGTAAAACAGACAGACGGAAACGGCTAAGGTTGGGTAGAGGATGCCAAACCTCACTCTGGATATACTATTGTACATAATGGTTTCAACAAAATTGTCTACTAATTATATATATATACCTTATTAATCGCTCTAGTAGGCTTGGGCGTAGTTGATGATTAATTGTCTATATATTATTAATGGCAATGGAACACTTAGCCTTGGTTATGTATAAATTACGTGGACGTTATCAACTACACTGAAAGGGATAGACAGAGCTGAAGAAGAAGGAGGAGAAAGCACATGGAGGAGTTTCTTGTAGGGTGCCTAAGCTGGTTAATTTTATGTTATCATTGAATGGAGAACATGATAAATCTGGATGTCTGTCACTTTCAAATATACTCATAATATTTCCATTCACATATATGCATAGCGCAGTTGGAATGGTTGTACATGCTAAGATTGGTATGCAAGATTCGAAACTGCATAATAAATCGTAGGCTTGTGAATCATTCTTTTAACTGTCTTCGTGGTGCAATGCATAAGTGTGTTGATTTTCGGTGTGAGCGTCCTGGGTTCGAATCCCCGGACTGCCACATGTGTTTGTTAATTTCATTAATCGAGTTTAGGAGTAAAGTTGGTTAGTGGAGAGAACATAATAATTATACAATCAGCACAATGATCACCAAGCTGTCAATACAGAAATTCAGCTTATGTGAATACAAATATGAACTGATGTCATTTGGATGCTTCACAATCTGTCATGTATGGAAATGTGAAATGAAAATGGTGCTACGGTAAGCTGTGTCAGAATATCAGAGCGGTTATTAAATCTGTAGTGAGTAACCAAGTAAATTGGGGCAAAAGGTCGGACAAAAATGGGGCGAATGGTTGTGAAAATTTGGACAATTGGTCATATACATAGGAAGAATCGCTGGAGGAAGTAACGGCAAGTGGTCAAATTGGAGCTAGTGATCGAGATAATCGTGTCAGGTTGTCAAGGAAATTGGAGCAAGCAGTCTAACAATTTGAAGGAGGGGTCATATGGGAGCGAGTACAAGACAAAAATTACATAATGTTAACTGTCACCTTCAAATTAACTAAAACAAAATCAGAGAAGCAATCTATCCAAAGTTGATCTAACCAACACTTTCTTAGCTTAACCTTAACGATTATAGCCGAGCCAAACCTAACCTAAGCTTATCTTACAACACTCCTTGCTCACTAAACCTAACCTAAGCTTATCTTACAACACTCCTTGCTCACTTATGCCCACTCACCTGTTCACGTTGGGTTTGCAGGATCGACCCGACATGACAATTATCTCCCATTTTTGTGGACAGCTCTCCTTTCATCTTATCTTTTGTTTTAATCTCACCCCGATTTTATCTACCAATTACCCTGTGTTGTTGTTGTTGTTGTTGTTCCCCAAGCTGCCTGGCCGAACAGCCCCAAGGCCCCGAGCAAGGCCAAGGCCATAACTGAGCGCCCCCACAGAACCCTCTCTGCCTACCACAATAAAGCCTGGGTGACCGAAGCCACTCCATGGCGGGGAGCTGAGGAGGGTGCGGAAACGCCCGGGAAACCAAAGTCCCACCCAGGGCCCTGTGCCCCTCAGCAATTATGAAGAGAAAGTTGAGGGGCAAAGGAAAAATGTGACGCTTTGGCTTCCAATCTTGGTAGATTGGGAGGTCAATCCACGGAAAAGACGCCGTCACTTGAGATCTAGGAAATACATAAGTAAAAGGAACAGTCGGAGTAAGCTATGGGTATGGCAGAGATCGCTCAGTTCTCACTCTGATAGACCAGCCCATCACCAATTACCCTGTGTTATACCACTCGCTCACCGGGATTATTTCAACCACTCGCCTCAATCTGTTCGACCTCTCACCCTATTTTTGTCGGCTGCTCACCACAAGTTTAACAGTTCATCTCAATGTTCTCATCTGCTCGTACTGAATGTCTTGCTTCTCTCGCCAATTAGTTTTACAGCTCACCTATTCTTATATATTTAGCATACACGTCAATTCTATCGACCACTTACGCGAATATTCTCGACCACTTGCCCTAATTTCTTAGCCGCTTTGGTCAATATTCTTGATCGGGCACTCCATAGTGGTCCTAATTGTCTTGGTTAGTGGCCCTAATATTATCGACCACTTGCCCCAATTTTCTCAACGCCTTACCCCAATTTTCTCAACAGCTTTCCAGTTATTTTTGTTTGTTTTTTGTTTTTTTTTCTATATTCGAACTACTCTCTCTCGGGCATAGGCTGAGAGCCTGCACATCCAACCGCTCAACACCGGGAAGCCCGTGAGGTCCTGTTCCAGTCTAGGGAGTGAGACACGTGAAGCATTAGAGTTCAACTCACGGCTCGCTCGAAGAAGCCCCATCTCTGAAACTGCCTCGCCTTCGTGCTTCACTGTCTCACCACCTAAACTCGGACCCTCACTCTCAGAACGCCACCTATTGAGCAATTAACTTACTAGACATTGCCCCCCTCTAGCATATTTTGAATATGGGAATATTCATACATGCTATACAGGGAATAATGAGGGTATTTTTTTGGCATTTTTCGGTGGGCTTGGTGGTAATGCACTGATACTAGGTACAGCACAAATTCCATCCCAATCATATCTTCCCATTGATATATCGTGATTCGAACCCAGGACCATTGGATTGCCAGGCCAGTGGCAAGACCACTCCACCACACCTCCCCTAGGCCGGTCACTTCAATTTTCTTGACTGGTCACCCCTATGTTATCAATTGTTATGTTATGCCGCTCATCCCCTTTTTTTGCGGCAGCTTGCCCGGATTCTCCAAGCGTATGCCACAATGTTCACAACCACTTGCATTGATTTGTGCAACTCCACAATTTGCAAGACCGATTGACCAGATATTCTTAACTACAGTATATGCCCTAATTGGTTGACGGCAAGCCCTGAATATCGTGAGCAATTATCACGATTTTTATGATCGCTTGCCCCGATTTTCCGGACACCTCGAACAGTGCCATTTTCATCCCCAACTTCCATATGACAGGTTGGGTAGCATCCGAATAATATCAGTTCAGATGAATATTGTTCATTTTGAATTTCTATATTGACAGCTGGGTGACCATACCACCGATTTGAAATAAGTGAATTTGAAACTGACAAGCATCCAATCTAGATATATCATGGTCCCCGTCCAATGATAACAGAAAACAGTGAATACATTTGAGCTCCCTTCATTAAATTACTCCATGTGCGCTACTATTATTATCACTATTATTATTATTATTATTATTATTATTATTATTATTTCAATTTTTCATGATTTGATTACATATGTATGCATGGAACATTAGTAATGGTTTCAAAGTATTTATTAATCCTTTAAATGTTATTAAACAAAATATAGGTTAATACTATGAAACTCTGGCTAACGCTTTCAATGTATTTGATAAAGTCTACATAGTTAGTAAATAGCCATGCTTGTCTCTTATGGCCATTAATAAAATATAGATACTTAACATTCAAGTAAGCCTAAGCCTTCTAGTGTGACAAATAAGATATATCTAATTAATACAGGATTATATTGAAACCATTTATTGCATTTCATTATACAGTATATATACAGTTAATACACCAGTCTACCCAAACCAATTAGTGCAATTAATAAAGTATAAGTAATTAACACGTAACTATCCCTACATCTGCCAGTGCGATTATTTCAATGTAAGCAATTAATGCACATAAATAATTAATTGGAGTAGTATAAATTACACGTCTATCATGGGTTATATAATTACACGTCTATCATGGGTTATATAATTACACGTCTATCATGGGTTATATAATTACACGTCTATCATGGGTTATATAATTACACGTCTATCATGGGTTATATAATTACACGTCTATCATGGGTTATATAATTACACGTCTATCATGGGTTATATAATTACACGTCTATCATGGGTTATATAATTACACGTCTATCATGGGTTATATAATTACACGTCTATCATGGGTTATATAATTACACGTCTATCATGGGTTATATAATTACACGTCTATCATGGGTTATATAATTACACGTCTATCATGGGTTATATAATTACACGTCTATCATGGGTTATATAATTTAAATCATCAGTGTTTGCAGTCAGTAAATGACTACATTTCATTGTATTTACTATGCTTTATTATTAGGTATGTTTATTTCCTTCCACTATTTTCAGGGAGATTTTTATTAATATATTTTAGTTATTATAGTATATATATATACTTTTGTACATTTCCCCCCAAAAGCTCCAACAAGCTTAACAAATATAGCAACGACCCCCCTCGAGTTTCATTTGTGAATTGTTCAGTATAAAACGCCTATTCCTGCAAATTGCAGTCACTTTTGCTCGCCAGGAACAAAATCGCCACCTAAATGATACAACAGATCTTAAGACCGCCAAGCTAATAAGGCGAATGTCTTAAAATCGTAAAACTAATGGGGCTAAACATGAAGGAGAAGCGAGTCCAAAAAACCAGCAATTAACTGGATGACTGTCACTCATGATTGACTTCTATTAAATAACTACCTTGATCACCTTGATCTGGAGATACTGGGGTAAAGTTGATCACAGCGCTGATTCATGGCATCATACAGGAGGAAAAAGATCCTGATGCATGACAGAAAAGTGTGATAGTAAATATATACAAAGGTGGGTGTTTCCTTAGACAGGGTAAATTATAGGGGTTTGACATTGCTCGACCAAGTCATGAAAGTTAGCGAAAGGGTCTTTGAAAGCATGATCAGGAAAGGTGTTGCCATCAGCGACATGCAGTTTAGATTTATGCCGG
Source organism: Paralithodes platypus (assembly GCA_032716605.1). Lineage (NCBI taxonomy): Eukaryota > Metazoa > Arthropoda > Malacostraca > Decapoda > Lithodidae > Paralithodes > Paralithodes platypus. The sequence goes on along the minus strand of CM064565.1, from coordinate 21,547,992 downwards.
GACGTGGCACAACTGATGCAATTTTCATTCTTAGGCAACTGCAAGAGAGGCTCTTAGAGAAAAACAGGAAATTATACCTAGTATTTGTAGACCTGGAAAAGGCCTTTGGCAGGGTGCCAAGGGGCGGAGGAGTGGTTGGTGCATGTGGCAGTGAGAATGTATGAGGAAACACGGGCAGCAGTTAGAGTTAATGGGGGTCTGAGTGAAGAGATCACAGTGAAAATTAGAGTTCACCAAGGTTCAGTGCTGAGCCCATTACTGTTTGTTTTGGTCATGAAGGCTTTGTCAAGGGGCTTTAGAACAGGATTCCCTTGGAAGTTGTTAGATGCATATGTCCTGATTCTTATTGCAGATAATATGCAGTAAGGGGAGGCAAAGTTAAATAGATGGAGGGAGGGTATGGCAAACAAGTGACTAAGCGTAAATATAGATAAAACAAAGGTCATGAACAGTGGAGTAGGGCATGGAACTATGGAAAGAAGCGGCGACTCTCCATGTTCAGTATGTGGGAAGGGGTGGGAAGTAACTAGATTCAGTGTTTCATCTGTAGTGACTGGGTAAACAAGAGATGTAGTGGCGCGAGAGGACCTTTGTTGTGAATAATAGATTTTGAATATGCAGTGGGCAAGGGAGAGCTTGTGTTGAATAACCCGTATGTTAGTGTTTATTTCGGCCATGTAGCACTGGAGTGTGTGAATACATTCTGCTACTTAGGCGATACGTTTCTCCCGGAGGTGGCGCTGACGCTGGTTCCATTGCTAGAGTCAGAAGTGGCTGGGGGAAGTTTAGAAAGCTGTTGCTACTCCTGACCATGAGAGGACTCCCACTTCACCTTAAAGGGAAGATGTATACCTTGTGTGTTAGGAGTACGATGACCTATGCCTCGGAGACGTGGCCGCTTAAAGCGGATAATATCAATAGAATGGAACAGAATGAGGTATTCTTCTCCACACTCTCAGGCACATCTACATTCACACCACATCGCCATCGTACTTGCTCATTTGTCTGTGTATCTTTCCATATGACACCACATGCACTTCTCAAGTATCTCATTTCGACCCCTATCTTACTCTTGATGTATACCTTTTCCACAAAGTCCGTGATTCACTCTTACACGTCAATGCTGGGATCACCACACTTTCATGCAGTAATTTCTTGCACCTTCACTCGTACTTCATTCTCCCAAATCCCATCTTTTCTCAACACTGCCAAAGTACTTAAATGAACTGATATTTTCCAGTAATTGACAATTTAACCTTACTTCACACTCTGCAACTACATTATTCCAATTACCTTAATCGAGTTCTTTAAGACATTGACATTCAGTAACCGTTTTTCATGCAAAGTATACAGTTGGCCACATTGGCCATTAGTTTGTATCCAGACCATGAGGTTTTGTATGAAATGAAACCTAGTGTGATTGACTTACAAAAATAATGTGTTAAAACAACTTTTAATTGATTATATTATTTAATCATTGCATAAGAAAATACACTTCATATTTATTCATAATAATGTTCCTTCCATGCACAAAAACATTGAGTGTACAAAATTAATGTGACCAACTGTACATAATACCAAATATGTTGACCAACCACCACAACAGCCACTTATCATCACTCAATATAACTGCACCATCAACAATCAGCACCACACTGTTCATAATACCAAACATATTAACCAACCACAACAACAGCCACTTATCATCACTCAATATAACTGCTCATCAACAATCAGCACCACACTGTACATAATACCAAACATATTAACCAACCACAACAACACCACTCTCAATATACTGCACCATCAACAATCAGCACCACACTGTACATAATACCAAACATATTAACCAACCACAACAACAGCCACTTATCATCACTCAATATAACTATACCATCAACAATCAGCACCACACTGTACATACTAAACATATTACACCTTATACGGCCTAGGCGGTTTATTTATATGTACCGCCCATCGGGGTGTTTTTAGCCAAAATAGGGCTGTTTACGTGATCATTTTCATGCCTAAATAAGACCCAGAACGTAAAACAAGTATCTATCCCTGAAAGGGCATAAACAGAGCTTTCGAATGACACCATAACGATCCTTTTATGATGGCTAGTTTTCTTGCAACAACCGTGCAACGCGAGTGCAAAAAGCATGTAATTAGGCACTTTCCCCATACAATTCCGTATATAGCGAGTGAGAGAGGGGGGAGGGATTCGTGTCAGTATGTTCGCCGCGGTGGTCTGGAGCAGTCATACGCTCGCTACTCTCCTGCCACCACTTGTCTCTCTCTCCCAGCAACATTACGTGCTGAAATTGCCACACCACCTATGTCGAGCGCCGCCACATAGTCCAGCTTTATTTAACTCGACTTATGTTGCGCGCCGACAGTTAAGGGTTAACCAACCACAACAACAGCTACTCATCATCATCACTCAATATAACTGCACCAATAGCTTATACTTCCACTCTTGGTAAAGTCTTTGATATTATATTAACCCTTAAAGAGCGTGGCCCGGCTATAGCCGGCGCCAATTTGCAGCAAGTTAGGAGCATTATTATGGCTTTTAAAGGGTTAAAATCGAGTGCAAATGGCCGGGAGGGCAGCGGGCCACACGTCCGACTCCCAGGGCCTACCGCCGCCCACTGACTCACCCTCCCTGTGTTCTCGAGAGGCCGGCAGTGTAGCCAGTAGTGAGCGTAGCTGGGAAAAATATACTGCTATACGCTAAACACCCATGTTACTGGTACCACTGTATGAGAACCATGAGTGCTATGTAGCTCGTTCTGGTCTTATTTTGAAGCTTTTAGCGCCTAGTTTTTTGAAGAATACATTTCTTTTCATGCAGATACTTGATTTATCATTCAGGAGGGCCTGAATATGCCCAAATAAGCCCCCCCCCCCCCACCCCTAGTTAAGGGTTAAATAATCACATAATTAAGCATCTTGAGAATTATAAATTAATCAGTGATAGGCAATATGGTTTTAGACGATGTCTATCAACTGCAGACATTCTTTGCCTTCTTTCGCATCAAATCAACCAAGTTACAGACCAATATGGTGAAACACATACAATAGCACTGGATATATCAAAGGCATTTGATAGAGTCTGGCATCAATCCTTATTGTCGAAGATGTCACACTACGGCCTTGCATAATTAGTTCCACTAGTTTCTTCTTATCTTCATAACAGAAAAATATTTGTAATGGTATATGGCCTTTATTCTCAATTTCACTCAATAAATGCTGGTGTTCCCCAGGGATCAGTTATGGCCCCAACTCTGTTCCTCATTCATATCAATGATCTCATATCTACCACTCATAATCCAATACATTCCTACGCAGACGACTCAACACTCCACAGTTCCTTCACATTTACCAATTCTTTCACCCAACCCGATCTTATAAATTCAAAAATAAAAACTACAATTTCTCTGAACCAGGACCTTTCTAGAATTAATGAATGGGGACAAAAGAATCTAGTTTCCTTTAATGCACAGAAAACCAAGTACATTCAATTTTCTAACCGACAGAATCTTTCTGACTCCCATATATTTTTTAATGATGTAAATATTCCCACTTCCCCTAGTATTGACATTCTCGGTGTAACATTAACTATTAACCTGAGCTGGACACATTATGTTAGAAGCATTGCTAAGAATGCCTCTAAAAGACTGGGACTCATGTACAGAGTTCGAGAATTCTTCACTGACGAGCAGTTGGCCGTAATATATAAAAGTCATGTGCGTTCGCAGATGGATTGCTGTTCACCTCTGTGGAGTGGAAGTGGAGTGGTTGCATTGAGGCAGTAGGACAAAATTCAAAAAAACGCTATTAGATTAATCAATAACCCTGCAATCACACAGGACCTTCCTACATTATCCATACGAAGAAACGTTGCATCCCTTGCATTATTCTACAGATATTTTCACAGCAATTGTTCCGAGGAACTTGCTTCAATTGTGCCGCCTCTCCATATCTTTCCCGGTAGAACTAGGGCAGCTGGCAGCGACCATGAATTTACACTTTCTCCTCCACAATGCAGAACTTCTGCTTATCAAAATTCATTTATCCCCAGAACTACTACTCTTTGGAATTCACTTCCCTCGAGTTGCTTTCCACAAACTTACAATCTACAACAGTTTAAATCCAGTTGTTACAAACATTTTATGAATGGAAGATGCCTTTAGGCATATGGACTTTTATTGTTTTATCTGTGTTTTTCCTTCCTCCGTTCAATATCTCTTAAAATAATAAAACAAAAAAAAAACAAAAAAAACAATCAGCACGACACTGTACATAATACCAAACATATTAACCAACCACAACAACAGCCAATTATCATCACTCAATATAACTGCACCATCAACAATCAGCACCACACTGTACATAATACCAAACATATTAACCAACCACAACAACAGCCAATTATCATCACTCAATATAACTACACCATCAACAATCAGCACCACACTGTACATAATACCAAACATATTAACCAACCACAACAGCCACTTATCATCACTCAATATTACTACACCATCAACAATCAGCACCACACTGTACATAATACCAAACATATTAACCAACCACAACAACAGCCACTTATCATCACTCAATATAACTACACCATCAACAATCAGCACCACACTGTACATAATACCAAACATATTAACCAACCACAACAACAGCCACTTATCATCACTCAATATATCTATACCATCAACAATCAGCACCACACTGTACATAATACCAAACATATTAACCAACCACAACAACAGTCACTTATCATCACTCAATATAACTGCACCATCAACAATCAGCACCACACTGTACATAATACCAAACATATTAACCAACCACAACAACAGCCAATTATCATCACTCAATATAACTGTACCATCAACAATCAGCACCACACTGTACATAATACCAAACATATTAACCAACCACAACAACAGCCACTCATCGTCACTCAATGAAACTGCACCATCAACAATCAGCACCACACTGTACATAATAGCAAACATATTAACCAACCACAACAACAACCACTCATCATCCCTCAATATAACTATACCATCAACAATCAGCACCACACTGTACATAATACCAAACATATTAACCAACCACAACAACAGCCACTGATCATCACTCAATATAACTATACCTCATTCATATCAATGATCTCATATCTACCACTCATAATCCAATACATTCCTACGCAGATGACTCAACACTCCACAGTTCCTTCACATTTACCAATTCTTTCACCCAACCCGATCTTATAAATTCAAAAATAAACACTGCAATTTCTCTGAACAAGGACCTTTCTAGAATTAATGATTGGGGACAAAAGAATCTAGTTTCCTTTAATGCACAGAAAACCAAGTACATTCAATTTTCTAACCGACAGAATCTCACTGACTCCCATATATTTTTTAATGATGTAAATATTCCCACTTCCCCTAGTATTGACATTCTCGGTGTAACATTAACTACTAACTTGAACTGGACACATTATATTAGAAGCATTGCTAAGAATGCCTCTAAAAAACTGGGACTCCTGTACAGAGTTCGAGAATTCTTCACTGACGAGCAGTTGGCCGTAATATATAAAAGTCATGTGCGTTCTCAGATGGATTACTGTTCACCTCTGTGGGGTGGAAGTGGAGTGGTTGCATTGAGGCAGTTGGACAAAATTCAAAATAAAGCTATTAGATTAATCATTAACCCTGCAATCACACAGGACCTTCCTACATTATCCATACGAAGAAACGTTGCATCCCTTGCATTATTCTACAGATATATTCACAGCAATTGTTCCGAGGAACTTGCTTCAATTGTGCCGCCTCTCCACATCTTTCCCCGTAGAACTAGGGCAGCTGAGAGCGCCCATGAATTTACAGTTTCTCCTCCACAATGCAGAACTTCTGCTTATCAGAATTCATTTATCCCCAGAGCTACTACTCTTTGGAATTCACTTCCCTCGAATTGCTTTCCACAAACTTACAAACTACAAATGTTTAAATCCAGTTGTTACAAACATTTTATGAATGGAGGATGCCTTTAGGCACATGGATCTTTTTGTTTTATCTGTGTTTTTCCTTCCTCCGTTCATTGTCTCTTAAAAAAAAAAGAAAAAAAAAAAAATCAACAATCAGCGCCACACTGTACATAGTACCAACCATATTAACCAACCACAACAACAGCCACTTATCATCACTCAATATAACTATACCATCAACAATCAGCACCACACTGTACATAATACCAAACATATTAACCAACCACAACAACAGCCACTTATCATCACTCAATATAACTGCATCATCAACAATCAGCACCACACTGTACATAATACCAAACATATTAACCAACCACAACAACAGCCACTTATCATCACTCAATATTACTATACCATCAACAATCAGCATCACACTGTACATAATACCAAACATATTAACCAACCACAACAACAGCCACTTATCATCACTCAATATAACTGCACCATCAACAATCAGCACCACACTGTACATAATACCAAACATATTAACCAACCATAACAACAGCCACTTATCATCACTTAATATAACTATACCATCAACAATCAGCACCACACTGTACATAATACCAAACATATTAACCAACCACAACAACAGCCACTTATCATCACTCAATATAACTATACCATCAACAAACAGCACCACAGCAACTTCCACTCACTCCATTATCCACTCATCTTCCTTGCATTTCTTTCCTGGCTCTTCTAAAATATTATAATATTTTAGGATAAACTTATCCTAAAATATTATAATCTAGTCTAACTTAATCTACAGTATCTTAGCTTAGCATGATCTACCATAATCTTACCTAACCTAATCTAAACTAACTTAATCTAGCCATACCATAATTTAATTTGCATAACGTAATTAATAATCCTGGCCAAACTTAACCTAACCAAGCATAGCCTAACCTATCCACCTAACCTGTAATAGTATATCGTTATATATCCTAGCTCAACTTAACCTAAATAAGCGCAACCTTGACTAACATAACTTAACCTAACAGTCTAACCTAACCTAGCCTGGCCAAGCCTAGCCTAACCCAACATAATCTGAGAGAACTTAGCCCAACATAACCTAACCTAGCCTGGCCAAGCCTAGCCTAACCCAACATAATCTGAGAGAACTTAGCCCAACATAACTCAACTTATCAACTTAAGCTATAAAATCCTAACCTTATGTAACCTAGCCCAAGTAAACCATAACCATAACCTAGCAAAATATATCTTAACTTAATCTAGCCGGAACAAACCTAACCCAACCTAGCAGAATCTGACACAACTAGGCCTAACTTAAACTAACCAATCATAACCTCCCATCCGTATTCTGTCCAGTGTCCTATTTCAATAAATTACCGTTTTCTCCAGTCACTCTTTTTCACATTATTATCAATTATGCGTGATAAAATATTACCATCAACCTGAAATATACGTAATTATTGACAACTAAACTAACCTAGTGTCCATCAGTGATAAACAGGGTAATACACAAGATACAAAGGCAAAAATTAACAAAATCTATAATAGTTACCAAAAGAATGCACTGACTAAGTTTCGCAAAAATCCATTCATTTGTTAACGATATGTTTTTGAAGAAACTGACAAACTCAAAGATGGTCATGAGTTTAATACTACCCGTGTCCACCAGCAGCAAAACAAAAAAGGTAATACACAAAATACAAAATCAAAATTAAAAATACAAAAATCTTGATAAAAATATACTTTAAAAAGTGGACAGAATTAATCAATATACCATTATGAGGAGGAACATTTTACTGATAACGTTTCGAATATAGCTTCATAAGACAAATTAATTGGCGTCATGAAGCTATATAAGAAACGTTGCCAATAAAGTGCTCCTCCTCATTTGGTGTTCAATAAACGCGTCCTGAATGATACGGCTGGCAAATGAAACACAGTGTTGGATGTTGAGGGTGTAGAATGTGGAGTGTTAGGCTGTGTGTATGTTGTTCTCAATAACCTACATACCACCAATAACACTACACTGAAACAGATCTACCTACATACCGGAATGTATCCGCTGTCATAGTTAGCCTATATCTGCCAATACTATATTATTTATGCAGCTTAGGAAGGACGGAATCAAATCGTTTAGTGGTAACCAGAATAAAATGTAAAGGGATTTGTCGCAATTAAAGGGAACACTATTGTATAAACTAAATTTATCTTGTCAGCGTACGATTATAACTGAGTTTATACTGGCTATTACCACACTATTCTATTGAGCTAAAACACGATTGGATGTCAACTGTGCTGTCCTGAATTACTTATATACCAACAATAACACAACAAAACCTAACACAAAATAATCACCTAAATACTACCAATAACAAGTGAGAACAGTGGACTGTAACATGAACAAGGGGCATATTGCTGTTTGTCAACTATCAATTTATATTAACTTCTTGACGCATTATGCAGTTTCTTCTGGTTACTATTTAACAATTGTATACAGCTTAGGAAAAACCTCTAGCAATCCAAGAGGTAAATATGATCTCAATTAATATTTTTACTCAGGCAAAGCCCTCCTTTACAAAACCAAGTTGTCTAGTATTAGCCAGAATAAGCTGTCAACTGCGTCATAATCCTCAAGGGGTTAAATTAATACCCCTTACATGTGATCATTACCTATCAGGTGTACAGTCACGAGCATAAATGCTGCGACATCAACCAGATAACGTCAATTCCTTCATCACGAGAGGTTTATACTAAACTGAATAAAATCGTCTGACGGTAGCTAGAATGAAATGTAGAAGTCATTGTGTGTTTCAATAAACAGTTTAGCAATACCTCTGGAAAAGAAGGGGGTGAACATTATCTGGTTGGTGTCGCAGTATTTATGCTTATGACTGTACATCATGATCTGGCCGTAATAGGTGATGTGATTGGTTATGTTTATGTGTTTGTCTGTCTGTCTGTAAGTAGATTTTGTTATGGAAGGATTTGATGAAGTACCTTCATTTGGTAACTGAATAGATAAAAGTAAGAGGATCTTTTTTGTTTCTCCCTAGACCTCCATCAAGTTAAAAACAAAAAATGACCCCCTTCGAGATAACTTTGTATTTTTGTTAAGCCTGTTCCTCCTAAATTGCAGGCCTAATGTCGCTCGCCATGTAGAAATGAACACCTAGATGGCACGACAGGTCTAAACATTGACAACAAATGGGAGGGAAGGCCTTACAATAGCCAAATTAATGGGGTGAGCATCGTAAAATATCAAAACTAATGGGGCTAAGCATGAGAGAGAAGAGGTCCAGACAAATACATCCCCTTAAATTAACTCAACAAATAATTAATTTTCGTTGAAATACAAATATAATGGCCACGACTATAATTTCCTCCTCACACGATGTCGAAAGTTGTCATCAGTCATTTCACTCATACAAGTTTATTTGACAAGTATTTTCATCCACTTGCTCTTTCGTCTATTTGTCTTTTCTTTCACAAGTGTTTTTGTCCACAGAGATTTTCGTCCATAAGTTATTTTATCTACAGGTTTATTCGTCCACAAATTATTCTCTTCCACAAGGTTTTTCGTCCATTATATATCTTAGTCGACAAGACTTTTCATCCGCAGGTGCATTTGCCCACTTGTCTTTTCGTTCACAAGTCTTTTCATTCACACAATGCTTTCGTCCACAATTCTTTTCGTCCACATGTCCTTTCGTCTATTTCTCTTTTCATTCAGAATTAATTTCCCCCCCAATTGTTTTCTACACAAGTTTTGTTTTGTCCTTAAGTCTTTTCGCCCATAGGACTATTCGTTCAGTTGTCTTTTCGTCCATAAGACTATTCGTCCGACGGTAATTTCGGCCAATTATCTGTTCATATACTGTATATAATTATATATACAGTATATATGTGTAAGGTTTTGTATTCAATATTCTTTTCGTCCGCCAGCCTTTTCGAAAAGACATATGGGTGTATTGGCAGTGAGGGAACAGATGTATGAACGGCAATACTTCAATATTCCAATACTCCGGAGTTGTGTGTGAAATAACGCGAATTGAAAACTCTTTCCCCATGTCCCGCCGCCTCTCCCGAATTCAAACCAAATAATTGACTCAGGAACTAAGGCCGATCCGTTTTCATCGCTTTTATTCTGTGACAAAATGTTCAGGTCTGTTGTTATGTAGAATGTTAAGAGGAAATATATGTATTTGTTGTACCCCATTCTCCCTCATGAGTATTCCCATTACTTTTGAGAGTTTAAGACGTTCACCCCATTAGTTTGGCGATTTAAAAACAAAAAATCATTCTGTTTTCACTGTTTTTATGCTGTGACACATTGTTCTAGGTTTTGATGTATATATAATTTAGATAATTTGTTTGGTTTATGTTTATTATATATAATTGTATGTCAAACATTATTTCGCTTGGTGGGTATATTAGCAGTTTAGGAACATTAAATTACTTAAGACAGGCACACAGACAAATGAGGATGTACGAGAGTGATGTGGTGTGGATGTAGATGTGTTGGCGAGTGTGAAGAACACCTTGAGGTGGTCCAGTCATGTGGAGCATACGAAGAGTGAGACAATGGCTAAAAGAGTGTATGGGAGTGAGGTGGAAGGTCAGAGAGGGAGAAGAAGACCGAGAATGATAAAGAAAGATGGAGTTGAAAGACATATCAGTGAACGTGGTGTGGTGTGGGGTGGGAGGAAGGGTAGTGGTATACAGATGACATAATGAGCATGAAAGCAATTCATTCGTGGCCACCCTCTCGGGGATTGAGGCGTCTGTCCATAAATTCGATTGATTTAGGAATTCCATGAAGTGAAGAGCAGTGTTCCCATATACAGTACATACAAAAATACCTCAAATTTCGAGAAACACAGTAGTCCAACCAAACAAGATAGTTAGGTCCCGGGTGAGCATCATTAACTTCCAACATTGACATTTTGCCATTCTGGTTGAGCTCTTTCTTAGGTCAGAGAGAGAGAGAGAGAGAGAGCTGAGCATATGGGAGAATGTGAACGAGCAAGTGTGTGTGTGTGTGTGTGTGTGTGTGTGTGTGTGTGTGTGTGTGTGTGTGTGTGTGTGAAACGTAAACTGCCCGAGTAGATGATCAGAATGTAATTCTGCGAAAATACTGGATAACGCGAGAACAAATGTCAGACGTTAGAGAAGGTAATATTATAGAGAAGGCAAATCCAAGGAAAACGCAAACTCTGAACAATGATAACGACCTTGAACATGGAACAAACTACCGGTATCCTTATGAATATACAGATGCTTCAGTATAGGTGTGACAAACTTTAGGATATATTTATTTTGATTATTATAAGGAAACAAATATCTATGACAAAATCTCCTGTTCGCATTATTTACAGACATTTTGGTTTGGTATTACCTGTACTCCCCTGTACCACAAATGGACTCACCTTTACACAACAAATAAAACATCTCATTCTTTCTTCTACTTAACAAGTGAACTCTGAAACTATCTCCCTCAATCAGTCTTTCCTTCATCCTATGACGTAGGCTGCTATATACTCTGTTTGTCCAGGCATTTTGACTCTAACGTACTGGTACTTTGAATCTGGCTCTCTGTCACTCTTTCGATTTTAGGGGAGACACTTGTTACAGACAGTTTTGCCTGTTGTCTCCTTCACTCACATATAAAATAAAAGGTGTGTTCCTTACAGTACAGTATAGCCTACAAACACAGCTCACTGGAAATATGTCAATATATACAAGTCGTGAACTATATTTTCCCAGGAGCAAATCAGGCGGATCAACTTTTGACAATGAGATAATTTGTGTAAACATAATTTATATTAAACTCTAGTTATTACAAAACGAATATTAACACAGAAGGGACTGCCAGTGTGTTCACTACGCCATAAAACAATCCACTGGGCCCCACTTGTATTCACAAACTGTCAGTCATCCTACCACGACTATCACACGTCCTTGATTGGTGAATTATGATGCATCATACAATAATCACCTACATGCACCTAACAATTAAGTAAACACTCATATCAATTAGACGGCGTGAGCAGAAGTTAATGATCTCCACCAATGGCCAACGCTAAGCTCTGGAAATACAGGCGATTTTCTGTGACTTCCGCACGCCATTTTACTCCTGTACATGGACCAGGATGTACTTTATTCTCCCTCATTATACACCCTAAGCTCCTTATTTATGCAAAAAAAAAGAAGAACAGATAAATCTCCCATTGCAGGACGTGACATATAATTATTATAATCTTCCGGCGCCGTACGAGTTAACTTGCATAGTGCCAGTAGAATGACAAATATTAATTTTATTTATTTAGTTATGTATTTGTAATTAGTATTAATATTTTTTTTTTTTTTTTTTTTTATTTTTTTTTTTTGGGGGGGCATACTTAAGTTGTGTGTTTTTCTTCCATAATTAAGGTGTTTATGTAAAAGGTGAATCACAACATAAATGTTTACCGGTCCATGGAGGTTGTGAAATAGCTGCCCAAGCCGAGCGTCAACAAGTGATCGCCAGCATTAATTTTTGCTCACTTCGTGGAATTGGTAGTGAAAATGAATGTGTATTGTATTTTTATATGTGATTATTGACTGGGCACCATAATGCAGCAGCCAGGGACACGTGTGGGTCTTGGTAGCTTGGCCAGCATAATGTGAACCACAAGGCCGGTCAATGGTTGGTTTGTTTCATAGCATAGCGAGCACACCGAGGGCACTCTGTGGTTTAATACAGATAGTTTTTGCTTTGTTTAGAGTACACTATAGATAATTGGAATAAACACCATTTGGTGCGACAATTTGATGCTTAGTAATATTTTGTTAATAAGTACTAAGGGTTTTTATTGTTTTTCATTGTTATACATTATATTTTAATTTCCTCCCCAGATCCACTTCAAAATAAAAAATACGCCACCCAGACACCCTTCAAGCTAAATGTGTACATTATTTTCGGTAGAAAATGACTCTGTTCAAGGCCGGTTACTCCTAGCTTGCAGGCTCGCTATCGCTCGCCCTCGTTAAATCGACACCAGAATGAGGTGAATTGTCTTCCGATTCCCAACACTAATACGGTGAAACGTCTTAAAACCTCCAAACAAATGGATTTAAACAAGGCGGCTCCAAAATGACACGCCTTGCACCAGATAGGGTTAAACTGGTTACTCACACCAGTCCTTGTAGAGCAAGTTTTCAAACGAATGAAAAATAAATAAACATTTGCTTCGTAAAACCTAACATAAAACTAACGCCGACATAATGTTCCTGGTTCAATTGTTTAGTGTTATGCATGTCCTCTTTGATCTTATACTAATAATCAACACTGGACATAATTATATTTCTGTTCACTAATTTCGTTTTTTGTATAGTAATGAAATATTCCGAATCAAATACATGTATATACTGTTCATAATAGTAATTATACAAATAATGGCCTAGAAATTGTGGTGATACATATTATTTAAAAGTCAATATATTACAAACCTGGACATTTTGCCATAGGAGTAAACACGATGAAAGCATTGGCACTAGTTCATGAATCTATTGTTTGGTATTGCATTCGGGAGAAGTGGCGGGACATGGGCAGCGAATTCCATTTCCCGTTATGTCACACACAATGCTGGAGTATTGAAGTATTTCCGTTCATAAATGTTTTCGCTCACTGATATTTTGCGTCCAAGTTATCGTCCACGAGTCCTTTTGCCAATATCATTTTGTTGCCTACAGAATAGTTGTTATTCATATTGCAAGTTATTATTACTATAACCTGTTCAAAATAAGTAGGCCAAAACTCTTTAACATTAACCTCTATAACTCAAACGACTAGAGTAATCAAGCAAATATTTCTACCATTTGGGAAGGGTTAGCCAGGGAGTAGGTGTGCAAATTTACAGCCATTTTAGAGTTATAACGATTAGGGTTCACGATTTCTAGCCTACCTATTTGGAACAGGGTATAGCCACGCTTAGCACCTTTAGAGCTAGCCAAGGGAATAAGGGCAAGCAAAGGTCCCAGGGTCTAGTATTTCCCCGCTACACATGGCAGTAGCTGAAGTGAGCAAGAATATATGAACCGTACATGGGACTCGTTAGCTTTGGGCGGCAACCCTTGTAGGGGAGACAACCTTATACAAATCTGGGTGGATAGGACTCTTCAGCCTTGGTCGGCAACCTGTCTAGGGGAGTAAACCTGATACAAATCGGTACTGCTTATATAAGGGTGAAGCAGTTTAGTGGATGCACTAGCCGAACACCACTGTAGAAAAATAGCGATAAAAAGATACATACAGTAGAGGGCCTCGGGGTCGGACGGGTCCTAAATTGAGTGGTGAATCCTGTAAGTCTTTCAGTAAACTGGCATGGGTTGTTCCTCTTACAGGGGATATGTCCGCTTGGGGGCCTTCTGGGTATGGCCACCCTCATTAAGGGGAGTAAGGCGTCAGGCAATAGATAGATAGATAGATAGACATGTCTAAGTGGCCTTGGAGGACAATGGGACCAAGCCTATCTTACTCTCCGGGTTGAGTTGCCTCCATACAAGCTGGGTCCTCCACTCTTGATTCCTTATCGTAGACACTTGGCAATAATAGGCACCCCTGCTAGGTCTGACAGGCTAACTGTTTTTTTTTTTATTGCTCCACTGCATTTGGGTAACCGTTTATAAGATAGTATATACTCTGAACGTCTCAATTATATACATGTAAATACTTTATCTGGGCAATGCCAGGCAACCCTACTACACCTCAGAGACCGACGTGACTTGGTCTATGCTACTCCCTGGGTCGAGATACCACTACACCAGCTATGGCTCCCACCCTAGACATCTTGGCTTCAACACCCATTGATCCCTTGAATGTGAAAAGAGAGGTGTGTGTATGTGTGTGTGTGTGTGTGTGTGTGTGTGTGTGTGTGTGTGTGTGTGTGTGTGTGTGTGTGTGTGTGTGTGTGTGTGTGTGTGTGTGTGTGTGTGTGTGTGTGTGTGTGTGTTGTGTGTGTGTGTGTGTGTGTGTGTGTGTGTGTGTGTGTGTGTGTGTGTGTTTGGAAAATACTAAATGGCCATGTCCCAAACTTAAACAATGAGTCGAAAATAAGTGAGAAAATTAACAAGAGGTGAGGCAAGCTCTGTGAATTGGGAAACATCAATAATAGAGCCTTGGCCAGAGTGGTGACTCAGAGAATGACCTTAATATCATACCGGGGCCCAACACTCTTTAACGCGCTGCCAAGATATGTGCGTGATGCAGAGTGCTGCTCGGCTGACCAATTCAAGAGGGTGCTGGACAGGTTCCTCAAAAGTGTCCCTGACCAGCCATAAATGCCCCACTACAACATCAGGGCACTGAGTAACAGCATTCCTGATCAGCTTGCCCTGATGAGGGCAGACGGTAATTTTATTACCGATCTGTCTACCATGGACAGTCCATCTACTGGTCCCCTTGCCCCCGTGTCTTCCACTGGGACGGGGACGGGCGGTGGATGACTACTACTGGCGGTGGTGCATCAGCATGACCGAGGGACGACCAGACGTCCTCAACTTATCACCAGGATCAGGATCACCAGGTGTGTGTGTGTGTGTGCGTGCGTGCGTGCGTACGTGCGTGTGTGCGTGCGTGCGTGTGTGTGTGTGTGTGTAAAGATGCATGCATGCATGTAGGTAACCAAACATATGAGAAGCAGTGTTCCCATATACTCACTGTAACTCAATATGTCCCAAACTTCCATGAACACAAGTCGAGCCCAACAACTTGGGTCTCTGGTAAGAACTTCCAAACATGTACCATGTTTTACCCTCCCTGGTTGAGCCCCTTGTTAGGTAAAGGGGGAGAGAAAACAAATCATAATTGGTGCGGCCATATTCATACAAAATGTGCCAAACTTCCAGGACAAAACAATAGTCCAGGTGATCAAGTTAGTTAGGTCCCGGTATGCATCATGAACTTCCAACATGGACCAGTGTTTGTCACCCTGGTTGAGTTCTTTGTTGGCTCAGTTACATAGATACACAGACTGCACATACCTTGCGGCCCCTACTAGGCAGTCTGGACTTAATTCTAACATTTGTTAATAACTGGAAGGTAAGGTTAGCAAAGCAGAAGGGAAATAAAGACCCCCAATAGAATGACAATACTTCTACCGGAAAATAATGCTTGCCGGTACTACTGACACCTAACCTACTTTTGTATTATTAACCTTTTTTTGTTGTTTATCAAAAAGCTTATACGACCCTCAACCTCCTCGAAATGAATGTCTAAGTTTCTTTTGAATGCGACTATTGAGAGAGAGAGAGCTCCATTGCCACTAGAATTTGTAGGATTCTCTAGGATGCCCGGGTACACTCCCATCTTGAATATAGACCTTTATATCTTGGCAGGGATGTCCACCTTCCCACTTACGGCTTATAGACAAGGTTGATGAACGAGTGTGCAGACTGACTGTAGCTCTTAAGGGGAGGTCTGTATTTGTATTATTATTATTTTTATTATTATTATTATTATTATTATAAGTTACTTCACTAGACCTCCATCAAGCTTAAAACAAACACCCCAAGACCCATGTATTTTCCCATGTGTGTCCATATAAGACTGTAATTAAATGTGTATTTTACCATACTATATCAGAATATTTTAATTGTGTATGTCTAAAAATAATTACAAACATTTTAGGGTATATTGGACTTGTTGAAAACCATCTGACATAGAAGAGTTCATTACAGTGGTGCGGGGAAGGACACTACATACAATATTTAATCGCATTTTAACACGAGTTTTCGAATGCTTAGACACACCTATTCCACATTCCCATTCTTACACACACGAGCCATTCCAATCATTAATTAAATAAATTATATACGATATTAAACGTTATAACTAAACACAAAAAATTAATATTAAAGATAGTGCTATATATATATTTTTTTTTTTTTTTCTTTAATACATACGAGGTTGAAAGAAATGGCAATTTCTGCGTTGGAAATTTTATTATTCAAAGTTTCCAGGTCTCTGATGAGTTTTCCCTGGGTGGCAGGAAGTAGATGAAGGAGATGAGCAAAATTCATGGTGGTACAGGGTTACATTAAAGTACATGAAGATACAGGATATACGTCGCGTTTCACTGGACAACCAGCAATATCAAGTAAGGAAGGAATGATATAAAAGGTAAACAGGAAGGGTATATATAGAGGGTGGAGGATCAGAGGAGGCGGAAAACAGGGGGCAAAAGTCTGCTATTGGTGGAAGGGTAAACTAGGAGAGAGAAAGGGGGTAACCGCTTCACGCATGAGCACTGGATGCGGGATGGTGGTCGGTAGGTGGGGTCGAAGCTGATTGGCTGCGTGTCGCGGGGCGTGGCCTAAGTTGTGTGGCGCCTGCAGAAGACGAAGCTGAAGGAGGTAGCGCGGGGGGCTGCGTCAAGGGCACCGGGGGGCGAGGAGGGGTGTTAGGTCCTGTAGGGTAGTGCCTTTTGGCAGAAGGAAGGATCTGAAGGTCCAGAGTTTGGTTGTTGATGTTGGGATGTAAGGCTTGGATATATAAAGCTTCGAGTATAGGCAATCTCCTTGGGTCACTTTCTTTATCGAGTATGGTGGTGTGTTTCTCTAACTCGTTGCGTGTGAGGTGAAGGTGGTTAGGGGTGAGATAGTGGTCTTTGATGGCTCCAGCCTGAAGGTGAAGAGTTAACCGACGTGAAAGACGAGTCTGCGTCATACCAATATAGGAATGAGGTCCACAGTCCTCACTGCTCTACCTGGGCCGACACCCACCAGGAACTAGAAAGACTATCCCAAGTTTTAGTAAATAACGGATACTCCAACTCCGACATCTCCAGCACCATCAACCACCATCTTGAAAAATGGTACACCCAAAGCCCTCCCAACATTGACCCCCCCAATGAAATTAAGATCTTCTACCGCAATTACATGTCCTCTGAACACAAAAATGACGAGGCCGTCTTAAAAGAAATAATCTCCAAGCATGTCCACCCAACCAACCCGGAAAACAAAATCAAATTAATAATTTATTACAAATCCCCCAAGACCTCCAACCTCGTTCTCCGCAACAAACCAGCCTCCACCAAGATAAAGAGCCCGATGACCGACGATCACGTCATTTACCAACATACCTGTAATTATGAGGACTGTGGACCTCATTCCTATATTGGTATGACGCAGACTCGTCTTTCACGTCGGTTAACTCTTCACCTTCCTTCAGGCTGGAGCCATCAAAGATCACTATCTCACCCCTAACCACCTTCACCTCACACGCAACGAGTTAGAGAAACACACCACCATACTCGATAAAGAAAGTGACCCAAGGAGATTACCTATACTCGAAGCTTTATATATCCAAGCCTTACATCCCAACATCAACAACCAAACTCTGGACCTTCAGATCCTTCCTTCTGCCAAAAGGCACTACCCTACAGGACCTAACACCCCTCCTCGCCCCCCGGTGCCCTTGACGCAGCCCCCCGCGCTACCTCCTTCAGCTTCGTCTTCTGCAGGCGCCACACAACTTAGGCCACGCCCCGCGACACGCAGCCAATCAGCTTCGACCCAACCTACCGACCACCATCCCGCATCCAGTGCGCATGCGTGAAGCGGTTACCCCCTTTCTCTCTCCTAGTTTACCCTTCCACCAATAGCAGACTTTTGCCCCCTGTTTTCCGCCTCCTCTGATCCTCCACCCTCTATATATACCCTTCATGTTTACCTTTTATATCATTCCTTCCTTACTTGATAATGCTGGTTGTCCAGTGAAACGCGTCGTATATCCTGTATCTTCATGTACTTTAATGTAACCCTGTACCACCATGAATTTTGCTCATCTCCTTCATCTACTTCCTGCCACCCAGCGAAAACTCATCAGAGACCTGGAAACTTTGAATAATAAAATTTCCAACGCAGAAATTGCCATTTCTTTCAACCTCGTATGTATTAAAGAAAATGTATTACCTGGCTTTACCAACATATATATATATATATATGTATATATATATATATATATATATATATATATATATATATATATATATATACTGTATATATATATATATATATACTGTATATATATATATATATACTGTATATATATATATATATATTTATATATATATATATTTGAATCTGAAGTAATTTGACTAGCCTAATGCCAATATCTTACTGCGTTAGTTAGTAAAATTGACAATGAAACTATCCCACAAATTCTGTGATCCATAACTTTCATCATATCTGACAGGCCAGCTCAGCGGATGTAGGTCAATAATTAAAAGTTGTGAATTTATTCTCCCCGGAACAAAGCAGCCGGATGAATTTCTGACAATTAGATCACATTTTGTAAACGTGTACTTCACTCTAGTAATTAAAGCACGAAATATATTCCACATTTTAGGGCACATTATACAGAATTGGAATCATACTTTACATTGTATATATATATATACATTACATTGTATATATATACTTTACATTGTATATATATATATACTTTACATTGTATATATATATATATATATATCTATCTATTGCTCTCTCCTGAGGTCAGGAGAGAGAGAGAAACAGAGAGATTATGATTATTGACAGTAACTATAGTAATAAATCATTTAGTTCAAGCTGTCAGCCAATGAGACCTATCTTTTCCTAATTGGTCAAAAGCCTGACGTTGGTTGCCACAGTGACCGGTACTGACCATCAAGTTAAATAATACTACCCCCAATACATCCCCTTCAAGATAAATGTGTTCATTTATCGGTGGTCGATAGCCCCCCCGCCCCCCTTCCTTCATGTTTCGGTATTAAAATATCCCGGCCACGAAACATCTTAAGAACAAGAACGAATGTCTTAAAATCGCCAAACTATTGGGGCGAACATCTTAAAATCTCCACACAAATGGGGCCTAACATGAAGGAGTAGGGGTCCAGAACAAAAAATCCCATTAACCTTCAAGGATCTTCAATAACGACGAGTCTGAACAAAATTCCTTGCCCCAATATTAGTCTGATTTCATTGACAAATAGGCCCTTGGCCCTACAGCCTATTCATTATAAGTAGGCCAGACATCGTGACTCTTACCACTTATACCAAGTACACAACATTATTCAGTATTTCAAGTGTAGTCAAAATGTGGGAAATTAGGTAAACAATATAACTTTGTCCAGGTGATTATGAACAGCGCCACGATCGTGACAATACCTCTCCTATCAACAATGCCATAATGTACGAAATATATTGAAAACATACACTGTGTATTTGCATTTAATGTGATAATGAATATCGCCATAATCGTGGCAATAAGTCTCCTATTAACAAAGCCGCGATCGTTGCTCTTTGGGGTATAAGGGTTAACATCTGTAACTCTAAACAGCCTAGAGAAAATGGATTATAATTATCCACACCTATTCCCTGGCTGACCTTTCCCAAACAGTACAAATATATAGCTCGATTACTCTAGTCGTGTATGAGTTATAGAGGTAAGTGGAGAAGAACTTTGGCCTACTTATATAAAATAGAGTATAGTGTGAAATAAAATAATATGTATTCATGTAAGTGCTGGGACTTAATAAACTGCAAACGAGTGTATCCATATACACACAAAATGAGCCCCAAACTTCCAGGGAAAAAAAAACTAGTTGAGCCAAACAACTTAGGTTCCCCAGTGAGGATGATTAACTTCCGCCCGGCACGGTTTTTTTCTCCCCCCTGGTTGGGTCCTTTGTTAAGTCGAGAGAGAGAGAGAGAGAGAGAGAGAGAGAGAGAGAGAGAGAGAGAGAGAGAGAGAGAGAGAGAGAGAGAGGGAGAGTACAAAGGAAATCAAGCAACAACAACATAGTGACCCTTCCAGGCTGCTTGTCCTCCAAAACACTGAGGATCAAGTGTCCAAACAGTGGTTTAGAGTGGGTAAGGGAACATTGGAAAGGGAAATACTGCCCTGGAACTAATGTCCATGGCAGGATTAGGAAGTTAGTAGGGGACAGATGGGTTAGTAAATGAGAGGGGGATAAAATAAAGTTATTAATTTACAAACGCAGTCAGTCGCGGGTTTGATGCAAGATATTTGTCTAGACGAAGTTTAAAAGAATCAACGGTGCTGCAGTCTATAACGTCTCGGGGAAGCCCATTCCACAAGTTAACAACTCAATTGAAGAAGATATTCTTAGATTTGTGAGAGTTAAAAGTTTTACCAATAATTTTGCAACCGTTTCCCCGCGTGTAATTAGATTGGTCGATAGTGAAGTACTTACTACAGTTCATATTGTCGATGCCTTTGATGATTTTGAACACTTGAATTAAGTCGCCTCTTAATCTGCGCTAGGTTAAAGGAAATAGATTTAATTCTCTAAGACGCTCCTCGTATGGTTTGTTCTTTAGGCTAGGTATCATTTTGGTAACTCTACGTTGAACTCGTTCTAGCTGGTCTATATCTTTTTGGTAATAAGGGCACCAGGATTGAACGCAGTATTCCAGAAGAGGGAGGAAGAGAGAGAGAGAGAGATTAGTGTTCAGTTCCTCTGCATGAAACACTTAATTTACACAAAACAAAAAACAGCCAATGAATTAAGGACTGTGTATATGCTACAAATACAAATATAAGTGTAAATAATGAGATACCCATACCATAATGCACAGTATATATATATATATATATATATATATATATATATATATATATATATACATATATATATATTATTCCAAATCTATCTCCGGACATATGCAATTGACCACTTGCGAGTTTTGTTCTATAAGGAAGTTGGAGCAATACACATCTATATAAATCAGAAATGCAATAATAATGTAGGATTCTGATGTATGCAAAATATGTCGACTTGCGTTTTATGTATTTATTAATGTTCTGCAACCCTATTTTTGCTGATAATTCTACTAAATATCAACGTATACAGCTCCAACTTCCTTATAGAACGAAACTTGCAAGTGGTCAATTGATCGCTCAAGATGACGAGGGAAACAGTAAAAAAGGCTCGTTCGTAGTCATACCTTCGTAAACCTACTGTGTCTGGTTGTCTCCACTTGACCCGTTGCACCTGCATCACCTGTGTGTGTGTGTGTGTCTGTGTGTGTGTGGGTGCATAAGTGAGAGTGAGTGAATGTGAGTAAGAGTGAGTGTGTGAGTGAATGTGAGAGTGAGTGGAAGTTAGTAGAAACTTGCAATATATGGAGTACTAAATGTACATAACACAAGAAACAATCAATGAATCAAGGACGTTTGTACAACAAACGTTTTAAGTGTATAAGTATTGGCTAAGTGTAAGTACTCAGATATTTATATACTTACACATACATAGTTATGTGCAAATATTCATATGTATGCGCATTATATACATTCATATTTAAGTGCAAAACATCCCACTATAAACAATGTATTCATACATAGATAGATAGATATACTGACTATTTACTGGTTCATACACCGCACACATTCATAATAATATATAAAGTAAAACATTCGTCTTTGAGTATTCACATGCATACACATATAAACACAACTTTGAAATATACATAATCTCAAACAAGCACAATAAACATTCATAATCAATTCAGATCCCCCCGACCATTCAATGACACGACTGACTGTGGGAAAAAAAAAAAAGTATCGGACCAGACCGAGGAAAAAGTGGGAAACTTCTAAGGCTAACATGGTCAGTTCTGGTAATGGGACACAGGGAGACTATACTATATTCACTATAGCAAGGCGAACAAGTTCATCCCCTGGCAGCCGATTTTCCATTGTGTCAAACGAAAGCCGAGTAAATTATATTTAGTCTTTATTGTTGTAAATGAATAAATATTATAACATAATGTCTTTGGAAGTGATAACATTGCCAGAACCATGTTATTTCATGTGAATTGTCGTGTAACCGTGCTCATATTCATTCAATTGTCGTGTAACCTTGCTCATATTCATTGTCGTGTAACCGTGCTCATATTCATTGTCGTGTAACCGTGCTCATATTCATTGTCGTGTAACCGTGCTCATATTCATTGTCGTGTAACCTTGCTCATATTCATTGTCGTGTAACCTTGCTCATATTCATTGTCGTGTAACCGTGCTCATATTCATTGTCGTGTAACCGTGCTCATATTCATTGTCGTGTAACCTTGCTCATATTCATTGTCGTGTAACCTTGCTCATATTCATTCAAGTCTTCAAACAAATTTGCTCCGGTGTGACATCCTGTGATTTTCAGACACTTAAATGCAGAATAATGAAATACTATAACTATAGGATATATATACAATGCAGAATAATGAAATACTATAACTATAGGATATATATACAATGCAGAATAATGAAATACTATAACTATAGGATATATATACAATGCAGAATAATGAAATACTATAACTATAGGATATATATACAATTTAAATATAATAGATAGTAATATTAAATACTATAACTATAGGATATATATACAATTTAACCCATAACTGTCGGGGCGCAACATAAGTCGAGTATAATAAATCTGGATTATCTGGCGGCGCTCGACATAGGTCGTGTGGCAATTTCAGCACGTAATGTTGCTGAGAGAGAGAGACAAGTGGTGGCAGGAGAGTAGCGAGCGTATGACTGCTCCAGACCACCGCGGCGAACCTACTGACACGAATCCCACCTCCTCCCTCCCTCTCTCACTCGCTATATATACGGAATTGTATGGGGAAAGTGCCGAATTACATGCTTTTTGCACTCGCGTTGCGCGGTTGTTGCAAGAAAACTAGACATCATAAAAGGATCGTTATGGTGTCATTGGAAAGCTCTGTTTATGCCCTTTCAGTGATAGATACTTGTTTTACGCTCTGGGTCTTATTTAGGCATGAAAATGATCACGTAAACAGCCCTATTTTGGCTAAAAACACCCCGCTGGTGGCTACATATTATATACCGCCTAGGCCGCTCGTAAGGTGTTAAATATAATAGATAGTAATATTAAATACATAAAAAATAATGGTAAATATGATGAATAGCAAATATATACAATATATTATAATAAATCGCAAAAATAATAAATCAAACTTATAGTAAATTTATAAATTAAATATAATAAACAACTATTTGCGTCATATAAACTGTTTGTATGCATAATTGACATTATATTCCACTAGTTGAGGTACCCGGCGCTGCCCGGGAGAAAGTTGAAGTATGGGCTGCCTATCTTGGAGGCAAGGGGGGGGGGGGCTCCGTCCCCCTCCCCCCGGGGGGTGAGGGGACAAATACATATTTGCTTAAAACCTATGCTGGCACCCCCTTAGTATGCATACCAAGTATGGGCTCTCCATCTTGAAAACTGAGGAAGTTGATCCCCTTAAAAACTATTCTGGCACCCGCTTATAATGCATGCTAAGTATAGGCTCTCAATTTTGAAAACTGAGGGAGTTAAGGGGGGTGAGGCTCCATATTCCCCCCCCCCCCCACCCCCCTCACCCTGCTTTAAACCTAGTCTGGCACCCCCTTAGTACACATGCCAAGTATGGGCTCTCCATCTTGAACACTGAGGGAGTAGTTCGTGAACAGGCATACAGAAAGTGCCCTTTATGTAGTAGATACGAAACCTTTCCAGTGTAATGTGAAACGCTCTTCAATCTAATTATGGCTGCTATTAGACAATTTCATTAGCTTAGAAAGGGCTTATAAGATTCTAAAGCCGGTGTCACACGAACACTTTAGCGGCGGATACATCGGAGTCACAGTATCCAAATTAATAAGTAGGTAAAAACGAATCTACTATCTGATCAATTTCCTTTGTTTTTTACTGTATTTTATACAATAGAGCTCCTAATCCTATAAAGTCCGATGTAATATAATAAACGGCATAACTAACCAGAATACTGTGAGTTCTTGTAGGTGATTCAAGGCTCCGATACATGTATCTGATAAGTTAGTTAGTGTGACACAGGCTACAGGGATACTGGAAGGTAACATTAACCCTATAATACTTGTAGGTGATTCAAGGCTCCGATACATGTAGCTGATAAGTTAGTTAGTGTGACGCAGGCTACAGGGATACTGGAAGGTAACATTAACCCTATAATACTTGTAGGTGATTCAAGGCTCCGATACATGTAGATGATAAGTTAGTTAGTGTGACGCAGGCTACAGGGATACTGGAAGGTAACATTAACCCTATAATACTTGTAGGTGATTCAAGGCTCCGATACATGTAGCTGATAAGTTAGTTAGTGTGACGCAGGCAACAGGGATACTGGAAGGTAATATTAACCCTATAATACTTGTAGGTGATTCAAGGCTCCGATACATGTAGCTGATAAGTTAGTTAGTGTGACGCAGGTTACAGGGATACTGGAAGGTAACATTAACCCTATAATACTTGTAGGTGATTCAAGGCTCCGATACATGTAGCTGATAAGTTAGTTAGTGTGACGCAGGCTACAGGGATACTGGAAGGTAACATTAACCCTATAATACTTGTAGGGTGTGGACGGCCATTGTTCACTTCCTCACCCTATAAACTCTGGTGTTCCTCTGGGCTCTGTCCTATCTCCTATTCTCTTTCTAATTTTTATAAATGATCTCCTTAACTGTACCTTAATTCCCATATCAACCTTACACTACTCCATTAGTTTTTTCAGAACGCCCCAGCCAGCAATCCCTTAACGACAAACGTAATGAAGCCATAGAACTCTTAAATTCTGATCTAAATACTATCTCCAATTGGGGCAGAAAAAACCTTGTTACCTTTAATGCTTCCAAAACCCAATTTATCCATCTATCTACCCGTCAGGATCTCCCAGCGGACTATCCCTTATTCTTCAACAATACAAAAATCAACCCTTCATCTTCTCTCAATATTCTTGGTGTCTCTTTTTCTTCTGCTCTCATTTGGAAGGACCATATTACCAGTCTTGCTAAGGCAGCCTCCCAGAAGCTGGGTGTGCTCAACCGCCTTAGGGGGTTCTTTTCCCCAGCACAGCTTCTTGCTCTGTACAGGGGCATAGTGCGTCCTTGTATTGAGTATTGTTCACATGTGTGGGCAGGTTCCTCTCACACCGCTCTCCTAGACAAAGTTGAAAGGAAGGCCTTTCGTATCATTAACTCCCGTCCACTCACCAACTCTCTGCAATCTCTCTCTCTCCGCCGCAATGTTGCATCTCTCTCGCTATTCTATCGCTACTATAATAATCAGTGTTCCTCAGATCTTTCCCAGTGCATACCACCTCCTTTACGTAGGGCACGTGGTACCCGTCTTGCAACTCAATCCCACCCCTACTCTGTGCAACTCTCTAACCCAAGAGTGAAACGTTACTCCCAAACTTTCTTCTACTCAACAGCTGAGCTCTGGACCTCTCGCCCAGAATCAGTCTTTCCCTCTTCCTATTACTTAAATTGCTTCAAACTCAGTGTGTCCAGGCATTTTGGCTCGATCGTCCCTTGATTTTGGCCCTGTCACTCTTTCAACTATGGGGGAGGCACTCGCTATTGGCAATTCTGCCTTTTGCCTCCCTCAATCACATAGAAAAAAAAAGTGATTCAAGGCTCCGATACACATAGCTGATAAGTTGGTTAGTGTGACGCAGGCTACAGGGATACTGGAAGGTAACATTAACCCTATAATACTTGTAGGTGATTCAAGGCTCCGATACATGTAGCTGATAAGTTAGTTAGTGTGACACAGGCTACAGGGATACTGGAAGGTAACATTAACCCTATAATACTTGTAGGTGATTCAAGGCTCCGATACATGTAGCTGATAAGTTAGTTAGTGTGACACAGGCTACAGGGATACTGGAAGGTAACATTAACCCTATAATACTTGTAGGTGATTCAAGGCTCCGATACATGTAGCTGATAAGTTAGTTAGTGTGACACAGGCTACAGGGATACTGGAAGGTAACATTAACCCTATAATACTTGTAGGTGATGCAAGGCTCCGATACATGTAGCTGATAAGTTAGTTAGTGTGACGCAGGCTACAGGGATACTGGAAGGTAACATTAACCCTATAATACTTGTAGGTGATTCAAGGCTCCGATACATGTAGCTGATAAGTTAGTTAGTGTGACGCAGGCTACAGGGATACTGGAAGGAAACATTAACCCTATAATACTTGTAGGTATAGCTTAATTTAGGGTTAAGGTAGGATATTGCTCAGGTAGAGTAGGCTGGAATTTCCTAGATGAGGCTAGATATTCATATTTGTTCTGAATGGGAGAGAAAAGAGAAGTGAACTGAAGAAGAGAAGAGAAGAAAAAAAAGGAGAAGAGAAGTCAAGTGAAGAAGAGTCAAGAGATGTGAACAGAAGAGAAGTGAAATGAAGTGAAGAAGAGAAGAGAGGATAAGTGAAGTGAAGTGAAGTGAAGTGAAGTGAAGTGAAGAAGAGAAGAGAGAAGTGAAGTGAAGTGAAGTGAAGAAGAGAAGAGAAGTGAAGAAGATAAGAGAGGAGAAGTGAAGTGAAGAGAAGAGAGGAGAAGTGAAGTGAAGTGAAGAGCAGAGAGATGGGGAGTGAAGAGAAGGAAAGATAAACGAAGTGAAGTGAAGAGAAGGAAGGAGAAGTGAGGTGAAGAAGAGAAGATAAGAGCGAGGAAGAGAAGTGAAGGAAAGCGAAGAAGATGAGGTAAGAGAAGACAAGGCAAGTGATGTGAACAGAAGTTAAATGAAGAAGTGAAGAGGAGTGGATGAAAGGGAAGCGAAGAAAAGAAACGATGCAAAGAAAACACGAAACGAAACCAAGCTATGGCCAAAAAGCTAGCAACCCAAATGACTCCATGATAAAACAATAAAAGGATAAACACCAAAGGCTATACCATGTTCCGCTCCAGTAATGAGACACAGGGGGATCCAGACCGCTTCACCGGATCACAGACACATGATTCCCTTTTTATTGCATATAAATTGAAACTGCATTTTCTAAAAGAGCGGTTAGGCCTTTTTCGTTTTTTCTCTTTTATTTTTGTTTTTATTTTTGCCTTTTTGATCTCTCAAATTGTATATATTTTGTTTTATATACCATTCCGGTTTGGTGATATTGTAAAGTCCCTTATGAAAGTTTGTGAACCTCTCATTTTTGAATTTATTTGTATTTGTTTTTTATTTTATATTTTTTAGGTACAGTCAGTTCTTTATAGGTAGACATCGTGACCGCTACCCTCTGTAACTCAAACAGGGCTAGAGCAAAAGGGCTGTAATTGCCACAGCTATTCCCTATGTCTTCATTCTTTCCAAATGGTAGAAGTATTAACTCAATATCTATGGTAATTTGTTTAATTGTAAAAGTTATTGTACAAGAGTTTTGGCCTACTTATTTGGAACAAGGTATAGTTTCAGTACCGAGTGGTGAGTGAAAGTTATATTTATCACTATCATAAACCCATTGTAATTGAATGTACTGAAAGTAGTGTCAGGTATTTTGCTTTATTTAGGCTATAAATCTAGTTAGGTAGAGAGTAATAATAACAATGTTTCGCTCGCTGTGGGTGTGTGGTGCAGTGTGGAGTTTGTTTGTTTGCTTGTTTGTTTACTGATATATCGGACGGGTTAAGAGACAGGTAAACAGATGGATGGGTTAACAGACAGATGAACGGAAGAAGAGACCGATGTACGGAAGAACACAGACAAACAGACATCTGGACGGAAGAACAGAAAGATATATACCGGTATATAATATATATGAATGTAAGAACAGACAGCAAGATGGACGGAAGACTAGTCGATTTGATAATAATGTTCAGTGTATTGCACGAACCGTATTATGTTAAATCTTTATATACGTCTTGTATTTGTTTTATATATTATGTCTATCATTTGACGAAATAATTTGGATTAGAACATACTTGTATCATTCGGAGGGTTAATTGTTATAGGTTGTATACAGATTGATCCCTTGAGTTCCATCCTAATCTCGATGACATATTACAATAAGGATTGTTTTAAAATTACCCCATTCTATTGAAGAAGGTAATGCTACTTGAAATATTGATATAATATTCAACCCAACACTTTTCTATTGTGAAAATTTCCCCTCTCAGCTCCAAATAATCATAGTACAATCTTTAATTTTTAGAATTATTCTCATTCACAGTTGACAATGTTCATTTAATGGTTGTAATAATTCCAGCTACTTACGACTGTTTATCACTTCAATGTACAATATATTCTAGGTAATATACGACGATTATATTCAGTGGCGCTGCCGACTGGGAGGCTCTCCGGTAATACTTCTTTTATTTCCCATGGAATTACT
The DNA here is from genome assembly GCA_032716605.1 of Paralithodes platypus. Lineage (NCBI taxonomy): Eukaryota > Metazoa > Arthropoda > Malacostraca > Decapoda > Lithodidae > Paralithodes > Paralithodes platypus. Next base: position 21,518,730 of record CM064565.1, on the reverse strand, counting down.
TCTGCTTCCGTGCCCTCGGACCCTCGGAGAGTGCTGAACACATTACCGAGGTAATCCTCTCAGGCATGGAAGCGTACATTTTATTTTCTGTCTCTCCGTCTAATGCAAAAGATGTACTTTCTACCCTCTCTGGGCTTAATACTAAGAAGGCGTACAGTCCGGACGATGTTCCTCCTGTTGCACTCAAAATCTGTGCATCCGTGCTGACTCCCTGCCTAGGCAAACTATTTCGTCTCTGTCTCTCCTCTAAGGTCTTCCCTTCTTGCTGGAAGTTTGCTCTCATTCAACCTGTCCCAAAGAAGGGTGACCGCTCTCAACCCTCCAACTATCATCCAATTGCTCTAATCTCTTGTATCTCTAAAGTTTTTGAAGCTATTCTTGCATCCAAATTTCTTAAGCATTTCTCTTCTAATAATCTGCTCCCAGATCGCCAGTATGGCTTCCTTAAAAGTCGCTCTACTGGTGATCTTTTTTCATATCTTACTAACTCTTGGTCATCCAACTTTCGGGACTTCGGTGAGACTTTTTCTGTTGCACTAGACATATCGAAGGCCTTCGATAGAGTCTGGCACAAATCTTTAATGTCCAAACTGCCCTCCTTCGGTTTCTGTCCCTCCATCTGTGCCTTTGTCTCTAATTTCCTTTTCTGCCGTTCCATAGCTGCGGTTGTGGACGGCCATCACTCATTTCCTCATCCTATCAACTCCGGTGTTCCTCAGGGTTCTGTCTTATCTCCTATTATCTTTCTAATTTTCATAAATGATCTTCTCAACTGTACATACAGTCCAATCTATTCATATGCAGACGACTCTATCTTACACCACTCAATTAGTTTTCCAGAGCTCCCCAGCCAGCAGTCCCTCAAAAGCAAACGTAATTAAGCCATAAAACACTTATCTTCTGATCTAGCTACTATCTCCAATTGGGGTAGAGAAAACCTAGTTGCATTTAATGCTTCCAAGACTCAATTTATTCATCTTGCTACCCATCAGGAACCTCCAGAGGACTATCCCTTTTTCTTCAACAATCCAAAAATCAACCCTTCATCTTTTCTCAATGTTCTCGGTGTCTCTTTTTCTTCTGCTCTCAATTGGAAGGACCATATTACCAGTCTCGCTAAGGCAGCCTCCCAGAAGCTGGGTGTGCTCAACCGACTCCAGGGGTTCTTTACCCCTGTGCAGCTTCTTGCCCTGTACAGGGGCACTGTGCGTCCTTGTATTGAGTATTGTTCACATGTGTGGGGAGGATCCTCTCACACCGCACTCCTAGACAAAGTAAAAGGAAAGCCTTTCGTATCATTACCTCCCGTCCACTCACCAACTCTCTGCAATCTCTCTCTCTTCGCCGCAATGTTGCATCTCTCTCGCTACTACAATAATCAGTGTTCCTCGGAGCTTTCCCAGTGTATACCACCTCCTCTACGTAGTACCCGCCTTGCAACACAATCCTACCCCTACTCTGTGCAACTCTCCAACCCAAATGTGAAACGCTATTCTCAGACTTTCTTCTATTCAACTGCTGAGCTCTGGAACTCTCTCCCAGAATCAGTCTTTCCCTCTTCCTATTACTTAAATTGCTTTAAACTCTGTGTGTTCCAGCATTTTAGCTCGAACGTCCATTGATTTTGTCCCTGTCACTCATTCAACTGTGGGGGAGGCACTTGCTGCAGGCAGTTATGTCTGTTGTCGCCTTCATTCACATAGAGAAAAAAAAAAAAAAAAAAAAACTAAGGAAGTAATCAAGGAAAGAAAGGGTTAAAACAATTCCAATTAAGTTTGTTGAGTCAAACATAACTTTAATAAACTGAACATACTTATTTTAAGTTACCAAACAGAGGATACAGGCATTGTTGTATTGACAGGATATATTATGATATTAATATTCTTAATAATCATGGTAGTAGGTGTCTGTAGTTTTCAGAGTTGTCACCGTTTCAATTCAGTTTATCACAGCTGGCAATGTTCATTATTACTGCCAGTTGTAATCTATCACTTATAGTGTGATTAAACTGAACCCACGTTTTGCATGAAAGAGTAGATAAAACGAGAACGAATTCAATATAACAACATCCATGGACACTCACCTGCACCAGTAACTGTACACTACCGATCCAGTAACTGTACACTACCTGCACCAGTAACTGTACACTACCTGCACCAGTAACTGTGCACTCACCTGCACCAGTAACTGTACACTCACCTGCACCAGTAACTGTACACTCACCTGCACCAGTAACTGTACACTCACCTGCACCAGTAACTGTACGCTCACCTGCACCAGTAACTGTACACTCACCTGCACCAGTAACTGTACACTACCGGTGCAGTAACTGTAAACTCACCCGCACCAGTAACTGTACACTACCGGTCCAGTAACTGTACACTCACCTGCACCAGTAATTGTACACTCACCTGCAGCAGTAACTGTACACTAACCTGCACCAGTAACTGTACACTGACCTGCACCAGTAACTGTACACTCACCTGCACCAGTAACTGTACACTCACCTGCACCAGTAACTACACTACCGGTACTGTAACTGTACACTCACCTGCACCAGTAACTGTACACTCACCTGCACCAGTAACTACACTACCGGTACTGTAACTGTACACTCACCTGCACCAGTAACTGTACACTACAGGTCCAGTAACTGTACACTCACCCGCACCAGTTACTGTACACTACTTTACGATAAACTTGAGATATTGAACTTTGAATAATAGGAAACACCGACTCGGACATATGTATAAAGGGAATGTTTCAAAATAATACATAATACATCAGCAACAGGGGTGTGTGATGTCCCCGTGGTTGTTTACTGTATATATGGATGGAGTTATGAAAGAAATACTATCAAGAGCAGTGGATGTTGGTGTATCGCTGAAAAGGGAGGGAATTGAGTGGAAGCTACCTATACTGCTGTTTGCGGATGATACAGTTCTGATGAGTGATAATGAATGGGAGTTGCAGGGTCTGGTAAATGAGTTTGGAACAGTGTGCGAAAAACGGAATTTGAAGGTAAATACGGGGAAGAGCAAGGTTATGGTCTTCGAAAGGGGTGAAGTCACAGAGTGTGAGGTGAAGCTGAACGGTCAGGCTATGGAGATCGTCAACTCTTTTAAGTATCTGGGCAGTGTGTTGAGTAAAGATGGGACTATGGATGAAGAGGTGCGGGAGAGGGTACAACAGGGGAAGAGGGTTGTAGGAACGCTAAAAGCAGTAACAAGAAATACGGTGGTCAGTATGGAAGTGAAGAAGTCCTTGCATGACAGTGTGGTAATCCCGACACTGACTTACGGAAGCGAAGCATGGACGTTGGTTGAGAGACTCAGACCAAGAGTGAGAGCAGTGGAAATGAATTACTTAAGGAGTGCGTGCGGAGTTACATGGAGGGATAGACAGACTAATGAGGAAGTAAGAAGGAGGTGTGGTGTGGAGGTAGATGTGCTGGAAAGTGTGAAAAGGAACAACTTGAGATGGTTCGGCCATATGGAACGTATGGAAAGCGAGAGAATGACTAAGAGGGTGTACGAGAGCGAGGTGGAGGGACAGAGGGGGAGAGGTAGACCGAATATGAGGTGGAAGGATGGAGTGAGGAAGTACATGAACGAAGGCGGTGCTGGTTGGGGGGAGGGGCGTCGACTGACTGGGGACAGAGGTGCATGGGGGCGGTTCGTTCGTGGCCACCCCTTCGGGGATCACGGCGTCAGGCAATAGATAGATAGATAGATGTTAATAGTGTTTAATAAAATATGTACCACTTTTCACTACAGGCGATTTTGTTTATATATAGATGAGGGAGACAAAAGATAATACTGCCTTTGACGAGTGCCTCCCCCAGAGTTAAACAAGTGATAGGGCCAAAGTCAAGGTATGTTCGAGCCAAAGGAGTAATACATGTTTTTGTTAACATTGCATAATAATCATCATTATTATAATTATAATTTCTGGATTTAGTATTATTTAAGACAATCGAATGAAACCAAGCTAAATAGAATAACACACTAATTGCCATCTGACTTAATGCCATAAACGTATTACTTACATCGATTAAGCATCAATACCCCCCCCCCCACCCATGACGTCACAACTACGTCACTGGGTGGGCGTGGAGGGACGTGTTATAAACATTATTTAGTGAACCATTTTGGCGTTGTAAAAACAAATTCCGGATTTATGAATGGTCCAGATATTATAGTCCCTTTATTATAGATAGGCAAGAAATACTTATCCCAACCTCTCGCAACTAACAGGCGACCAAAGTAATCGATCTAATATTACTACTATTTAGGATTAGGCAACCAAGGAATTGTGTGGGAAATTAAACCCCATTTACCCTATCAAATTTTGAGTGACCCCTAACTTCTGTAACTTATGAAGGGCTAGAGAAAAAGGGCTGTCAGTTTCCACATATATTCCCTGGCTGACTTTTCCTAAATTGTGGAAATATTAGTTTGGCTATTGTGGTCCTATTTGAGTCATGGGAGAGTGGGGGGTCGGGATTGCTGGCCTACCTATATTGAACAGGGTGTAGAAATATCTACTATTTGGCTTCTTTCTTTCTTCATTATTATTAGTATCTTATTATTATTTTTAATAATAGCTATGGAGATACATTCAGAATGGTTTTGATTGATTGGTGAAAATTTGATCAGTGGAGTGTTTGTCATGTAGTTGAAATATGTGTTCTTTCTAACCTATCTTCTCTCTCATGCTGAGCCCCATTAATTTGGAGATTTTAAGACGTTCTCACTATTAGCTTGGCGGAATATAAGACCTTTCGTACCATTTAGGTGTGGGTAATCTGGTAATTTAGGACAACAAACAAGCTTCGGCCAGTACATTTTTCTACCGAAAAATACGCAAATTCATCTTGAAGGGGAGGTTAGGGATATTTTATCAAACTTGTTTAATGTCTAGGGAAGAAATATAAATAATAAAAAAAAAAAAAAATAATAATAATAATAATAATAATAGATACATATATATAATTTCCTCTTAAAAGATATATCGGGGGTACACACATACTGTACACACCTCATACTTAAATGTAATCCATCCACATGTTCACATACGTACAGCTATTGTTGAATGTTCGGGACCTCTTGCAATTTTCTTTATGCAAATATATTTATTAAAATTGTTGTTTAGATCAAATCAGCTATTATAAATAAATATGAATTAATTAATATATAATTGATTTGATCTGAACATCAATCTGAATGGATATATTTGTATAAAGAAAATCGCAAGAGCTCTCGGTCAATTGTCAGTAACTGTACATACACACATACTCTCACAATCACCGACATATTCACACCCACATTTGTACAATCATTCAGATACAAACACACAACAAAACTAAACACCCAAACAGTACACAGACACTCTCATAAACACAATCAATATTAGTATTACAATGATGCACTTTGTATATCAGTATGATAATATATGTATGCAATAAATAAACACATTTATGAACAAAAACTCCTAATAGTGTTAGTATTTAAAATGTATCATCATACGAACACACTATAAAAACATGGAGCAAGAGAAAATGCGAGTGAAAAACGAATATACTTTTATGAGACATCCAGGAACCACCTCAATCTAAAAGACAAAACAACAGGGAGACCAAAACAAAACTCTGGGGTGGAAAACATATAGATAGATAGCTACAGAAGTTAGATGGATAGATAGATAGATAGAGAGCGCACGCATGTGTGTGTGTGTGTGAGAGAGAAAAACAGAAAAAATAGCTACACAGACAGACAAACAGAGAGAGATAGAGAGAGAGAGAGAAGAGAGACCAAGCGAGAAAAGGGAGACTGACTGACAGAAAATATTAAAAAAAGGGGATCAGAAATAAAATGTGACGAGAAAAAATCCAAATTCTCTTACAACTGAAACAGGAACACGAAAAAACTAAAGTGTAACAAACGAGCCTTTGAAGTAGTGGGGGGGGGGGGGTCAACAAGCATTATTTTGTTCCCGCTATTATAAGAGTTTTGGTCATTTTTGCTTTAGGGCTTATTATTACGTATAGAATAATTTTATATTTTATGACAATTGTCAATTTCTTCCCTCACAATTTTCACTATTTCCTGGCAATTATAGTTTATTAAATAGCTACATTCCTGTGTGTCGTAAGAGGCGACTAAAGAGGTTGGGTCGGTGGGCTTGCGACCCCCCATCCGCGAAAAATACTTACTGCAACGATGAACGAACTAACAGCCTCAGATGTTGACGGACCTAATGTTGACGAACCCCGACCTACCATGGACAGTCTTAGAATAACGACTTGGAATGTGAGAGGCGTGAATGATGACACAAAAGAGAGAGAGGTTCTGGGAGTGTTAATGAATGCAAGGCTGGATGTATGTGGAATGACTGAGACCAAATGGAGGGGTACAGATGTGAGAGAGTGGGTGTGTGTGCTGGAGTGCGTGAGGGAACAGTGAGAGAAGGTGGAGTCGTTTTGAACACCCCTGTTTCGTTCATTTAGTTTGATTTTTTTTTTAACGCTTCACTCCATTCGTTAGGCGGTATTAAGATATTTTATTCCTTTCAGATATTTTTCTGGGCGAGCGATAGCAAGCCTGTAACTTGGAAGAAATCAACCTTCGGTCAGGATATTTTCCTCTCGAAAAATGTACAAATTTACCTTGAAAGGTGTCTGGGTGAGCCTGTTTTTAACGTGAAGGAAGTTTGTGAAGGCGTTGTTGTTAGCCTAGGAGACAAACTAAAATACATTACTTGAAAATGGCAAACAAGGAAAACACTATGTATTAATTAAACAAAATATATCTCACAATCACTCCTACTCTCTCTCTCTCTCTTTCACAGAAACAACTGCTATACACACTTACACACACACACACACACACACCAATCACTACCACTCCCACAGCCTGCACAACAACCAACAACAACAACTTCCTGTGACCATGAAACACGATTCTTTGGAAACAGTTTTGTTCTGAGTAAATAAGCTAGCTGGCAAAACCCATTTGTTCTACACACACACACACATACACTCGCGCACACACACACACACACACACACATACACAGACACAGACACACACACACCAATCACTACCACTCCTACAGCCTGCACAACAACCAACAACAACAACTTCCTGTGACCATGAAACACGATTCTTTGGAAACAGTTTTGTTCTGAGTTTGTTGTTGTTGTTGTTGTTGTTGTTGTTGTTCCCCAAGCTGCCTGGCCGAACAGCCCCAAGGCCCCGAGCAATTCCAAGGCCATAATCGAGCGCCCCCACAGAACCCTCCCCGCCGACCACAATAAAGCCTGGGTGACCGAAGCCACTCCATGGCGGGGAGCCGAGGAGGGCGCAGAAATGCCCGGGAAACCAAAGCCCCACCCAGGGCCCTGTGCCCCTCAGCAATTATGAAGAGAAAGTTGAGGGGCAAGGGGAAAATGTGACGTTTTGGCTTCCAATCTTGGTAGATTGGGAGGTCAATCCACGGAAAAGACGCCGTCACTTGAGATCTAGAAAATATATAAGTTAAAGGAACAGTCAGAGTAGGCTATGGGTATGGCAGAGATCGCTCAGTTCTCACTCTGATAGACCAGCCCATCACCACATGACTAGAACCCAATCCTCTCAGCATCAGCTAGGAAAGGCCCTAGAAAGCCGCCCTTGGCAGGGGGATAGCTCCCCTATTTCAATCCCTTTCGGGGTCGGGCACCCGCCATTTGTTCTGAATAAATAAGCTAGCTGGCAAAACCCATTTGTTCTACACACACACACACATACACACGCACACACACACGCACACACACACACACACCAATCACTACCACTCCCACAGCCTGCACAACAACCAACAACAACAACTTCCTGTGACCATGAAACACAATTCTTTGGAAACAGTTTTGTTCTGAGTAAATAAGCTAGCTGGCAAAACCCATTTGTTCTACACACACACACACACATACACACACACACACACAAAGAAGTTACAGTCACACAAGCATAATAACCAACAAATACACACTCACACAGACATTCCGTATATACGACTATAAGGAAACTATTACGCAACGCATTAACAACCTGGTAAGTTAATTTAGATTAACTTACACAGACGCACATTCACACATACCATAACACACACACATACACACACACACACACACACACATACACACACACACACACACACACAGCCCGTAGCCTAGTAGGTAGAGCTCTCGTCTCACACACGAGGGGTCGGGGGTTCAATCCCCGGCCGGGCGGAGACAAATTGGGCTTGTCTCCTTTCATGTGTTAGCCTCAGTTCACCTAGCTGTAAATAGGTACCTGGAATAAGTGGACGACGTTGTGACGTCCCATCTGGGGTTGGCAAAAATGGTACAAGGCGAGATGGGTATCATATGGTTCACCTAAGCTGATGGCTACCTAAGCCTTCGGGCGAGACGGTACCGTCTATAGTGAGAATGGTACCATACAGATTCACTCTAAGCCTTCGTTTCCGATGTCGCCAATTGGCTAAAATACAGACTACACACACATCCACAGAAATTCCAACAGTACATAACATACTTAACAAGAATTTCACGCAATACATTCCCAGTTAAGGAGGCGCGATAATAATGAGCTTAGCTCGCATTGCGTGGATTCCCCTTGACGAACAAGTAACTGAGTAACACACACACACACACCACACACACACACACACACACACACACACATCCTAGCCAGTACAAGTATAGATCCGATATTGAAATGCGATACTAAAGATTACAAAGCTTGGTAAGGCAATTGAGCTAAAGGGGAGGGTTGTGTATTTCTCTTCTGGACCCCCTTCTCCCTCATATTTAGCTCAATTAGTTGTGAGATTTTAAGACATTCGCCCAATTCGTTTAGTGACTAAGACCGTTCGCCTTATTTGAAGACCAATCATGTTATTTAGCTATCGATGTTTTGTCCTGACGAGCGACAACGAGCTTGCAATGGAGGGAGAGGAATTTGGCCAGAACATTTGTCTACCGAGAAATGTACAATTTCATCTCGAAGGGGGGTCTTGGGGTCATTCTTTTAAGATTGATGGAGGTCTAGGGAGCAAATTAAAAACCTACCCCTTAAGCTACACACAGGAACATTCACAGACACACAGACACACACACATAGACACTCACAGCCTCACTCATACGCATACACGCACATAGGCTACACAGACACACACGATTGTCGTATAGAAATGATACACATGGAAACAGCATACACCCTCAACAAACAGTTCACTCTGTTCTTTTCAAACACACACACACACACACACACTAACATTTATCTCTGACTAACTGTAATACGAGTTTTCTGAACACACGCACACACGCACACACGCACACACACACACACACACACACACACACACACATAATAACAATAACTAACTGACACACACTGAAATACAGTCTCATGAATGTTGGTAGAGTTGAACAATTGGGGGCAGTCAATAACCTAGGTTGTGGTGCATATGGTACCGGTATACCATGATGCACAAATGAGTGTTGTTGTTGTTGTCATTCCCTGGGCTGCCTGGCTGAACAGCCCCGAGTCCCTAAGGAAGGCCATGGCTACGGTCGGGCTTTCCCACAGAGCTCTCAAGGAGTGTAGATTATGTTGTTGGCGTAAGTGATTATGTGAAATGCAGTCTTCTAGGATGTGTTTAATGGTATGGGGTGCTGTGTTACATCACAGGCAGGTGTCGTCGACGGAGTCATCCAGTCTCTTCTGATAGCTCAGAAGAGCTGGATGGAGCCCACATCTCAGCCTGGCCAGGTTGACTCTGTCTTCGCGAGGAAGGGAGGATTCAGAAGGATGGATTTTGGGAGGTCGTGCCTGCAGCTGCGTGTTGTCTATGAGTGATTGGATGGAGCGACGAGAGATACGAGTATGAATGTGTTTCTGGAAGCTGGTTTGGGGTGGGCAGGGTGGTAGAGAAGACAGTATTTGTGTGTGATACTGTGTGCTGGGTGTTGTTTTGATATTTTCTGGTGTCTGTGGGTGTGTTGCCATGTAGTGTAGTGGGTGGTGTCAGCTTGTGGAGGCTGGAGTCAGAAATTTAGTGCTTCTCATGTCCAGATGGTCTTTGACTTTGAGGACTTTGGTTTCTTAACCTATCCGCGGCGAGACTCAGATTCGTTAAACGTCGTGTGGGGCTAAGCTATTGCATTAATTTCTGACGAAAATAGTCATTATCCGATAAATATCGTTATTACTTATTCATATGCGCCTATTTTATGTTTAATATGAAGATACATGTTACAACAATATAACAAGTGGGAATAGTATTAGGGGGGTGACAAACACAAAATATTGCCGAGCGGTTCATTCATGGAGTTGACAAAGAACGTGACTGCACCCTCCCTTCACGAGCGAGACTGGAGGCAGTGCGGGCTAGTCTCTCTCTCTCTCTCCTCCCTCCACACCCCTCCCTTTCGACCTTGAAACCGGGTAAGGAGTTTTGGCGCCATAAATAAACCGATAATCACAGGAATAAGAGAAAAATAGGTGATAATTGAGGCAGGGGGGAGGGGGGAATTTGGACACATGTGGAGGAGTGATAGATTGTATGGAGGGGAATTATCTCACATATTTACACATTCCTTTGTTTTGAGTGACAGTGGGATGTTTGGAAAGGCTTTTTTTAGGCTATGGCTCATATGAGGATGCTCGCCCTCCTAGGGTTTAGACTCATATGAGGACGCTCGCCGTTCCTGGGTTGTAGATGATCTGTAGATGCAGTAGCTGTGCAGCCTGTTTAGATTTTGGGAACTTTATTTTGAATAGTCTGCAAGGAATTGTGATGGGTTTCAGCTAGGTTAGAAGCCAAGGCAGGGTTTGCATATTCCATCACTGATCTTATGTATTGTTTGTAAACTGTGGTGGTGGTTTCTTTGTTGTGTCCAAATTTTCTGTGGGCAAGTGACCTGAGGGCATTAAGTCTGGGTGTCAATTTATTTTGTTATGTTTGTGGTATGTTGTTTGAATGTCATTAGAGCATCATACGTTACTCCTAGGATCTTGGGTGAGTGTGTGTATGTATTTTTGCGGGGTTCGGCTGCCAGCTTGTCAGCTTGTGGGAGAGGGTTTGCGGTGGATTTGACTGGGGCTAACTTGAGTCTGTTTGTAGTGTACCAGACATGTAGTGTGTTGAGATAGGGTTGAAGGAGAAGTGTTGCTCTGTCTGGGTTTTGGTGTGTGTGTGTGCATGTGAGTGTTATGTAGTCTGCATAGGAGGCTATGTTTATTTGGGGAGTGTGGGGTTGTAGTTTATATCATGCATGTACAGATTGAAGAGTGCGGGGGGACAGGACGGATCCTTGCGGGACTCATTGGTGGAGTCTCTGATGTTGATGACTGACCAGCAAATTATATGTGTGCACATCTGCCCTGTTAGGAAGTTGGCCAGCCAACTATTTGTGTTGTTGTGCATGCTTGTGTCGTAGATTTTGCTGTTATGTTGCTGGCGCGGGATGGCATCGAAGGCTTACTAATGTTGAGTGTGGCAAGTAGTGACCCTGTGGTGGTCTGCCTGAGTTGATGCCACTCAAGGCTATTTGTGGAGGTTCTTTAAGAAGAGTGTTTGGGAGTGCAGTGACCTGAAGCCATGTTTGTTGGAGAGCTAGGGTAGAACGTGTGTGGTCAAAGGGTAGTACCGTACAAGGCTTTGGCTTCTATGACTTTTACGGGGGTGCAGTAAGGAGTGTGATAGGGCAGTGTGAGGAGGGTAGCATGGGTCTTTGTTGAAGATTGGGGAATGTAATGAGGACACCATGCGTTCCAGATGTAGGTATTGTGTTGTGTGAATAACTAGTGTTGATATGTTGAGTGCTTGTATGCCCTTGTGGTCCTAGGTGTCTGAAGTGTAATGAGCTTATGTTGTCTGGGCAAGCATCAGGCGGTAGAAAGCGCCTTTGAGATGCTAATGATAGTGCTTTCAACTCCTTTGTTGGTTGAAGGGTGCATAGTCAGAAGTTCTGTGGGGAATTGTTCTTCGGCGGATGACACGTCGGTGTCTGTTAGGGGGTTAGGATGGCATCGAAGGCATGAGAGAAGTTGATTAACCTAAGATGTGCGCATGGGGGGTTGCATGGTTATGCTGTCAAACACGCCTGTGTGAACGTCTTGAAGGCTGTTCCCATCACTATCATCGTTGTTTTACCTGAAATAGCATTAATACTTATCCATATGCGCTATTTTTAGGTTGATTATAAAGGTATAACCTGTTTACAGCAATATGAAACAAGTGGAAACGGGAGTGGATGGTCAGTGTGACGGAGAGTTACAGTCCGGGAGTACATAATGTATGAGCTTGAGGCAACCTCCCTTCCCCTCCACTACCTCAGATGTCTGGAGAGAGATTGTCGATCGGATACTCTCTCTCTCTCTCTCTCTCTCTCTCTTGCACTCACTTGGTAACAGTGATGACAACGCCCTGCTTGCAACTCGCTAATGTTAGCACGAAAATAGACCACAGAATAAGGGAATAACAGGGAAAATAAGTGATAAGGAGGGGGGGGGGAGAGAAGTGGAGAAGGAGGGGATGTTTTTTTGGGGTGTTTTAAATGGATTTTTTTTAGCCCAGGATCTTAAGAGTCTTCCCGCAGTCGCCCGGGGAAACTCTTAAGAGTCTTCCGGCACTTGCCGGGTTAATGAGAGTGTTTGCTTGTTGTTTATATGAAGGAGTAGAGTCTGTTGTTGTGATTGCAGCATGTGATTGTGTTGTGTTGCTTTTGGAAAGTGTGATACAGTTTAGTGTTTTGTAGAGTTTTTTGTGGTCTGTTTTGTGATCAAGTGTTTGGAGGTAGTTATTCCAATTTAGTGTTTGTTGCTCCTGTACTTTGTTGTTAATCTGTGTGTTGAGTGCTTGTATTTGTTGCGTGATGTCCTGTGTGTGGGGTTCTGGTGAGTGTTTCAGTGTGTTGCGTTGTCTGATGTAGTTTTGAATTTCTGGTGAGAAGTTGGGGTTGCATTTTTTTCTGTTACCTCTTGGGATGTGTTTCTTGTCAGCGTTTTGGATAGTTGTCTTGAATGTGCGAACAGCATTGTTGGTGTTAGTGATGGGTGTGCTCTTTAGGGTTTCAAAGTGCTGTTCTGTCTCGTTTGTGAAAGCTTTCCACTAAAGATACGCTATCAAGACAGTAGGCATTTAAGTGAACATTTCCTTTGAGATTAACTTCTTTCTATTCTATACAAGAATTTTCCTTGTGGCCATTTCCTGACCAATAACGTTACACTTCATCCTATTTTACGTTACGGTTTTTAATCCTGATGCAGCGGAGGGTGGGGAGTATTAAGGTCGGACCACCTAGTAGGGACCACAAGGTCCGAGTATCTGTGTAACTTTGTAACTTTGTAACTAACTCACTCACTCACTCACTCTCTTTGTATTTCTATCTCAATAATTTAGGTTGTGGTGAACCCTGAATTCCATAACACATGGCAGGATATCAAAGTGGCAATAACTCACAGTTCATTTAGCTGTTCCAGTTTTATGAGGACAGTACACAGGGAGAGGTAGAAATAGTTTGTATACTACTACTATCACCACCATTATTACTACTACTATAATAACTGTTACAACAACTATTAGTACTTCTACTGCTACCTACTACAACTACACCACTCCAGCCTGTGCTACTACTACTACTACAACAATAACAACTACAACACTACTACTACTACTACTAAGAAGAAGATAAATACGAAGATGAAGAAGAAGCCAGGAGAAAGAGGAAAACATGAAGCACAAAGGTGACGACTGAGCTCTTACTCACCCATTCTTCCCCCAAGCCTTTGTTAACGCCAATACTCCTTCTTCACACTCACTCTCTCTCTCTCTCTCTCTCTCTCTCTCTCTCTCTCTCTCTCTCTCTCTCTCTCTCTCTCTCTCTCTCTCTCTCTCTCTCTCTCTCTCTCTCTCTCTCTCTCTCTCTCTCTCTCTCTCTCTCTCTCTCTCTCTCTCTCTCTCATCATCCTCTCTCTCTCTCTCTCTCTCTCTCTCTCTCTCTCTCTCTCTCTCTCTCTCTCTCTCTCATCTTTATTTATAATACCAGTTGGGTTTAGGTCACCTCATATTCGAGCGTTAGAAGTTGGAGTTAAAGATTGCTGGCCTAATTATACTGAATAGACTATAGTATAACTGCCTGAAGAATAATTATACTGAATAGACTATAGTATAACTGCCTGAAGAATAATTATACTGAATAGACTATAGTATAACTGCCTGAAGAATAATTATACTGAATAGTACAAACTGCCTGAAGAATAATTATACTGAATAGACTATAGTATAACTGCCTGAAGAATAATTATACTGAATAGACTATAGTATAACTGCCTGAAGAATAATTATACTGAATAGACTATAGTATAACTGCCTGAAGAATAATTATACTGAATAGACTATAGTATAACTGCCTGAAGAATAATTATACTGAATAGACTATAGTATAACTGCCTGAAGAATAATTATACTGAATAGACTATAGTATAACTGCCTGAAGAATAATTATACTGAATAGACTATAGTATAACTGCCTGAAGAATAATTATACTGAATAGACTATAGTATAACTGCCTGAAGAATAATTATACTGAATAGACTATAGTATAACTGCCTGAAGAATAATTATACTGAATAGACTATAGTATAACTGCCTGAAGAATAATTATACTGAATAGACTATAGTATAACTGCCTGAAGAATAATTATACTGAATAGACTATAGTATAACTGCCTGAAGAATAATTATACTGAATAGACTATAGTATAACTGCCTGAAGAATAATTATACTGAATAGACTATAGTATAACTGCCTGAAGAATAACGTAAGGGATAACAAAAGTGGGGAGAAAGTCCATACTAATAAAACGGCAAGAGAGAACAGAAGATTTGAAGCATAAAATATAAAGGTGAAAACAAATATTTTATCTCAATTTTACCTGAGTCGTTGCTAACGCTACTCCTCTCTCTCTCATTTGTCATACTTGTTGGGTTTATAGTACACCATTTACTGTATATTATGTGTCAGTCTTAGTGCCAGTTTTCTTGGGGATACTCGATCATTCAAATGTTCCTTCTGTAAATTGTTCTGTATTTTACATTTACATTGTGTGTCACTTTGGAGTCTGTCACTTGACAACATATAATCTACGGAACCCCATCTTATACCTGACCTAGCCTTAACTAACCAACTTGTAAGTTAAGGTATATTAAGGATAGGGTAGCTTATGCCATGCTTAAATTAGGATGGGTTACGTGGAAGTATAGTTATGTGCTATTAAGTTAAAAGTACGAATACAATACCGTACGTTTATGGCAGGGTAGGCTATGCATACGCGAGAGCATTTTAAGTGACACACAAGTACACATTTTATATATATATATATATATATATATATATATATATATATATAGAGAGAGAGAGAGAGAGAGAGACAGAGAGAGAGAGAGAGAGAGAGAGAGAGAGAGAGAGAGAGAGAGAGAGAGAGAGAGAGAGAGAGAGAGAGAGACACACGAAGACTTTGGGAAGAATGAAAAAAAAGGAGATTCCTCTTCATTATTATACATCATGTCATCACGTTATTAACAATAAAATTATTCTGCGTAAGCAGAGTGGTATCGCGCACACAAATCCTACCCGTATACTGTGTACCACCAACCAGCTTGTCCGTCGTTGCCTGTCCCCAAATGTGACATACACGTCCAGGAGGAAGAGGAAGAGGAGGATGCAACTGACAACAGGAGGAACAAGAGGAAGAGGAGGAGGCAACTGATAACAAGAGGAACAAGAGGAAGAGGAGGAGGCAACTGATAACAAGAGGAACAAGAGGAAGAGGAAGAAAGGAGGAAGAGTACAAAGGAGTACAAAGGAAATCAAGCAACAAGAGGTCTAGTGACCCTTCTAGTCTGCTTGTCCTCCAAAACACTGAGGATCAAGTGTCCAAACAGTGGTTTAGAGTGGGTAAGGGGACACTGGAAAGGGAACTACTGCCCTGGAACTAATGTCCATGGCAGGATTAGGAAGTTAGTAGGGGAAAGATGGGTTAGTAACTGAGGGGGGGATCATATATAGTTATTCATTTACAAACGCAGTCAGTCGCGGGTTTGATGCAATATATCTGTCTAGGCGAAGTTTAAAAGAATCAACGGTGCTGCAGTCTATAACGTTTCGGGGAAGCCCATTCCACAAGTTGACAACTCGATTGAAGAAGAAATTCTTAGACTCGTGACAGTTAAAAGATTTACCTATAATTTTGCAACCGTTTCCCCGCGTGTAATTAGATTGGTCGATAGTGAAGTACTTACTACAGTTCATATTGTCGATGCCTTTGATGATTTTGAAAACTTGAATTAAGTCGCCTCTTAATCTGCGCTGGGTTAAAGGAAATAGATTTAATTCTCTAAGACGCTCCTCGTATGGTTTGTTTTTTAGGCTAGGTATCATTTTAGTAACTACGTTGAACTCGTTCTAGCTTGTTAATAAGGATGAGGAGGAGGGATAGGAAGAAAGGAGGAGGAGGAGGAGGAGGAGGGAGAGGGAGATGAAGACAGAAGGAATACAAAGGACTTACAAACAGCAACAGACCTATTGGTCATTACGGGGCAGTTTGGATATCTACATCCAAGCGGCTCGCTTGGTGTAGTGACTAGCGTCCGGACTTCCACCCAGAAGGCCCGGGTTCGCGCCCACGCTCGGCGCATTAAAGATTTTTCACAAGCACTGAGTCGTTACCATCCCTCATGAGCAAAGGGATGGGGTAGTAGTACAGGACCCCAATGGAAATACGCCTAATCGGCCTTATTGAGCTATCCCTTAGCTAGCTTAGCATGCGCTAGCTTTAAGAACTATTATTATTATTATTATTATTATTACACTGCTAAGCTACTAACTACTAGGTAAATAAAAGGACAGTAAAGCAGAAGGAAGAGGAAGAGGAAGAGTTATAATACGTGGAAGATAAGGAAGTTAAAGGGAAGGAGGAGGAGGAGAAACATTACGAACAAGAGGTGGAGGTGGAGGAGGAGAACGAGTGATAATACGAGGAATACAAAGGATAACAAACTGCAACAGACCTATTTGTCCTTACGGGGCAGTTTGGATATCTAAAACCACTAATCTATTGGCTACGAGGTAGTCACCACTCCCTCTAGAAGCTCTAGCTAATGCTGGCATGGAAACAGTTGGAAAAATACCATGTATTATGGAAAAACTGACACGGAATTTCGGATAGGACAGGGAGAAAATGCAGTTGATTTGTAATCTAAGCTAACTCTATTATTACAATTTTGAAAGTGAACAGGTGTATGCATTATGAATATCAATATACATTGCGATATGCGTTGTCACTTCGTTGCGCGTTATTCTGAAAGACATTGTGTTAATTGGGGGTTATTTGTCAAGTGTTAATCCAGATGGTTCTTGAATGTTTCGACAGTATTACAGTTTACAATGTTCGAGGGTAGTCTGTTCCAAATATGCACAACACGGTTGAAGAAGAAATGGTTCGCCTCATGAGAATGAAAAAGCTTGCCTATAATCTTATAACCATTGTTTCTCGTATTTAAAGGAGGAGGAGGAAGGAAGGAGGAGGGAGAGGAAGCAAGAAGAAGGAGGAGGAGGGAGAGGAAGCAACGATGAGGAGGAGGAGGAGGGAGAGGAAGCAACAAGGAGGAGGAGGAGGGAGAGGAAGCTAGATGGAGGAGGAGGAGGGAAAGGAAGTAAGGAGGAGGAGGAGGGAGAGGAAGTAAGGATAAGGGGGAGGAGGGAGAGGAAGTAAGGAGGAGGAGGAGGAGGAAGAGGAAGTAAGGAGAAGGAGGAGGAGGAGGGAGAGGAAGTAAGGAGAAGGAGGAGGAGGAGGGAGAGGAAGTAAGGAGAAGGAGGAGGAGGGAGAGGAAGTAAGGAGAAGGAGGAGGAGGGAGAGGAAGTAAGGAGAAGGAGGAGGGAGAGGAAGTAAGGAGGAGGAGGAGGAGGGAGAGGAAGTAAGGAGAAGGAGGAGGGAGAGGAAGTAAGGAGAAGGAGGAGGAGGGAGAGGAAGTAAGGAGAAGGAGGAGGGAGAGGAAGTAAGGAGAAGGAGGAGGAGGGAGAGGAAGTAAGGAGAAGGAGGAGGGAGAGGAAGTAAGGAGAAGGAGGAGGGAGAGGAAGTAAGGAGGAGGGAGAGGAAGTAAGGAGAAGGAGGAGGAGGGAGAGGAAGTAAGAAGAAGGAGGAAGTAAGGCGAAGGAGGAGGAGGAGGGAGAGGAAGTAAGGAGGAGGAGGAGGGAGAGGAAGTAAGGAGAAGGAGGAGGAGGGAGAGGAAGTAAGAAGGAGGAGGAGGAGGAGGGAGAGGAAGTAAGGAGGAGGAGGAGGAGGAGGAGGGAGAGGAAGTAAGGAGAAGGAGGAGGAGGAGGGAGAGGAAGTAAGGAGAAGGAGGAGGAGGAGGGAGAGGAAGTAAGAAGGAGGAGGAGGAGGAGGGAGAGGGATAGAAGGAGGAGGAGGAGGAGGAGGGAGAGGGAGTAAGGAGGAGGAGGAGGAGGGAGAGGAGGAAGTAAGGGGAAGGAGGAGGAGGAGGGAGACGAAGGAAGGAGGAGGAGGGAGACGAAGGAAGGAGAAAAGGAAGTGGAGGAGGAGGAGGGAGACGAAGGAAGTGGAGGAGGAGGAGGGAGACGAAAGAAGAAGGAGGAGGAGGAGGGAGAGGAAGTAAGGAGAAGGAGGAGGAGGAGGGAGAGGAAGTAAGGAGGAGAAGGAGGAGGAGGAGGGAGAGGAAGTAAGGAGAAGGAGGGGGAGGGAGAGGAAGTAAGAAGGAGGAGGAGGAGGAGGAGGAGGGAGAGGAAGTAAGGAGGAGGAGGAGGAGGGAGAGGAAGTAAGGAGAAGGAGGAGGAGGAGGGAGAGGAAGTAAGAAGAAGGAGGAGGAGGAGGGAGAGGAAGTAAGGAGAAGGAGGAGGAGGAGGGAGAGGAAGTAAGGAGAAGGAGGAGGAGGAGGGAGAGGAAGTAAGGAGAAGGAGGAGGAGGAGGGAGAGGAAGTAAGAAGGAGGAGGAGGAGGAGGAGGGAGAGGAAGTAAGGAGGAGGAGGAGGAGGAGGGAGAGGAAGTAAGGAGAAGGAGGAGGAGGAGGGAGAGGAAGTAAGGAGGAGGAGGGAGAGGAAGTAAGGAGAAGGAGGAGGAGGAGGGAGAGGAAGTAAGGAGGAGGAGGAGGGAGAGGAAGTAAGGAGAAGGAGGAGGAGGAGGGAGAGGAAGTAAGGAGAAGGAGGAGGAGGAGGGAGAGGAAGTAAGGAGAAGGAGGAGGAGGAGGGAGAGGAAGTAAGGAGAAGGAGGAGGAGGAGGGAGAGGAAGTAAGGAGAAGGAGGAGGAGGAGGGAGAGGAAGTAAGGAGAAGGAGGAGGAGGAGGGAGAGGAAGTAAGAAGGAGGAGGAGGAGGAGGAGGGAGAGGAAGTAAGGAGGAGGAGGAGGAGGGAGAGGAAGTAAGGAGGAGGAGGAGGAGGGAGAGGAAGTAAGGAGGAGGGAGAGGAAGTAAGGAGAAGGAGGAGGAGGAGGGAGAGGAAGTAAGGAGGAGGAGGGAGAGGAAGTAAGGAGAAGGAGGAGGAGGAGGGCGAGGAAGTAAGGAGGATGAAAGTGGGGGGGGGGGTTCCTCCCTGAGCCTCTATCAAGCTTAATAATCACCCTAAGAACCCACTTTGAGGTTAACTTGTACATCGGGAGAAAAGTGTCCGATTCCTCCTAAATTACAGGCTTGCTGTCGCTCGGTAGGGAAGATTCAACACCTACAGTAGATGGCACGAAATATCTGAATATTGAAAACAAAATGGGGCGAAAGGCCTTCAAATTGCTAAACAATAATAATATTGAGGCGAACGTCTTAACACTTAAAGAGCGGGGCCCGACTTAAGTCTGTATCTAAACAGCAGCAAGTTAGGAGCATTATCAAGGCTTTTAAAGGGTTAAAATAGAGTGCAAATGGCCGGGAGCGCAGCAGGCCACACGGCCAACACCCAGGGCTTACCGCCGCCCACTGACTCATTCTCCCTCTGTTCTCGAGAGGACGGCAGTGTAGCCAGTAGTGAGCATAGCTGGAAAAAATATGCCGCTATACGCTAAACTCCCAATGTTAGTGGTAGCACTGCATGAAAACGACTAGTGCTACGTAGCTCGTTCTGGTCTCATTTTGAAGCTTGTAGCGCCTAGTATCTTGCTGAATACATTTCTTTTCATGCAGATACTTGATTGATCATTCAGGAGGGCCTAAATATGCCCAAAATAGCCCAAAAAACCCTGCTAGACGAGGGTTAAAATCTCAAAATTAATGAGAAAGGGGTTTAGAAAAGCCAGACACTTTCCCTTAAACACCGTACAAGATGGGAAACGGGAAAGGGAAATTTAGAGTGTGGTAGATGAGGGAGGGACGGAGGGGGGGAGGGGGTAGAAAGAGGAGGGAGGAAGTAGGAGCAGGAGGGAGGGGAGGAGTAGCGGTAGGATATGAGGAGGGAGGGGAGGAGTAGCAAGCGGAGATTGAGGATTGAAGAATATGGAGAGAAGTGGATGCAAAAGGTGAAGATGGAAGGGAGGAAGATAGGAGGGAAATAAGAGAGGAAGGGAGTGGGGGAGGAGAAGGGGGTAGGGAAGGAATAACAAGAGGATAGGAGCAGGAAGGAGTAGGAGGGAGGGTGGGAGGATACTAGGAGATATTCGGGGAGGATAGAAGGAGTGAAGCGGAAACTAAAGTGAAAGTGGAAGGGGGGAAGATAGAATGGAAATGAAGAGGGGGAGTGTGGGGGGCGAGACGTAAAGGGGGAGTGGAGAAAGGGAAGGGCTATGTGAGGGAGGGAGAGGGGGAGGAAAATAGGTTATTAGGGGAGGTGTGGTGTTGCCACTAGACTGGTAATCCAATGGTCCCGGGTTCGAATCCCGATATATCAATGGGAAGATATTATTGGGATAGAATCTGTGCTGGACCTAGTATCAGTGCATTAGCTCAAAAGCCCACCGAAACGCCAAAAAAATACCCTCATTGTTCCCTGATTAACACTTATGGTGTGGACATGTTTCCGCCTATTTCTGCCATATTCAGGCACTCCTGATTGATTAGGCAAGTGTCTGCATGAAATTAGATGTATTCAGGTGAAAACTAGAAGAAAATAGCTTCAAAATGACACATGACGCTTGAATGACCTTCGTATCTTGCGGGGTTCACCCGCAACGCTACTATAGACGTTCGCTAAAATTAGCAATTCTCGCTAATATCGCGGTATTTTTGCCTTTGGCAGCATTGTATATCTAGCGAGACTCTTACTCAGACCCTTCAGTGTACCGGGCGGCTGCCTGGGAGAAGGACGGGTTGCCTGTCGTGCTCTCACTCCCTCGCACTCGATTTTACAGGCTTTAAAAGCCTGTAGATTGCTGTAAATTGTCATGGCGTTCTGGAACATCTTCCCCAGGGAAGGAAAATGGCACTGTATGAATATTTCCATATTCAAAATATGCTATAGGGGGGCAATGCCTAGCGAGTTAATTGCTCAATAGGTGGCGTTCTGAGAGTGAGGGTCCGAGTCTAGGAGATGAGACAGTGAAGCATGAAGGCAAAGCAGCTTCAGAGATGAGGCTGCTTCGAGCCATGAGTGAAACTCTAAGTGCTTCACATGTCTCATTCCCTAGACTGGAACAACACCTCATGGGCTTCACCGTGTTGAGCGGCTGGATGTACAGGCTCTCAGCATATGCCCGAGAGGGAGTAGTTGGAATATAGAAAACAAAACAAAATGTTGGTGTTTTTTGGTGATAATTATAATGTATAAATTACAATACAAACAAACCAAACCATAAACCGCACAATACGTAATATAATAAATAAGGAACAGGATCCACAAACCCACCAGCGGACTTTCTTCCAAAAGTTATCTATATTTATCTATTGTTATGTAAAATATGGGTCCCGGGCAATTCATCCACAAGACATTTCAACCAGTAGATCTCAACTTGTGCCAAATAAATGACGGTTAAGCAAACCAGTGCCATTTAAAGGTACTAACCTAACTTTACGTAATCTAACCTAACAGTATTGTTTGAGTTGGCACTGGTTGAGAGATATTGGTTGAAATAAGTGATTCTTTCGGTCAGCGGTGGTAAACTATACCGAAAGTTATCAAAGGTTACCAAATAGTCCAATGCAGGTTGAGTTCAATTCAAACCTTCGCATGCAACGTATGTATCAATTTCGTCTAAGATTACTATTTATATATTTAAAATATATCAAAAGGTAATAGCTAATACAGCGGATTAAACTTATTCAACACTACTGGACCGGTACCGTCCATAATAACGAGGTTGACCAATACACCCTCCATATAAGGACCTGGTGTATTATAGCGAGGTTGACATATTCCCGCACAAGCCAGGTAGCCTGCATCTTAACCCCTTTAGGATATGACGTCAGAGGAGGCGGAATTCCCTTATAATCCATGTCCGCATATTGCCACCTATACCACATCACTTACCTCGTCGTACCTTCATGTTAAATACATTAATATTTTGGAAAAGGTTATCTTTTGGACCGACAGTAGTCCCATCGATCTTGTTAGGCCTAATAGGTCCGGTAGAGCATATACATCATTGCTATGTTATTACGAGCTGAAATTTATAATAAGCGATTTATATAATACGATAATAATAGTCTGCCTATAAACGGCCCGGCCACCATCTTCGCTACAGTCGTATGTCTGAACACTGTCTACCGACTTGAAAGTGATATGAAATAATCAACCAATAGCAATGGAATTCCCTGGATGAAGTCACACCCATTTAGCCAATCACCTGTAACGCGCAGCTTCGCACATCTCATCTTATTCTGTATCCAACGGCAAACGGTTATAGCCAAATACAGCTTATTTTTCGTCTTACATCCTCTTTAACCCCTCATTTTCCCTGATACTCATAGCCCTACCCACTAGTGGGGGGCGTATTTTTAGACTGTTGGATAAAGGGTAAATACTAATTTCAGCTCTTCTTCAGTATATGAGAACACTGTATCTGAAATAAAAACGCAAAAAAAAATAAAAAAAATAGTTGCTGAAATCAGTCGGTCCAAAAAGTAACCTTTACCAATATTTGTTTTAGCTCGTATAGGTGCAATTATAGAAATTTACCGTATTTTGTATTTGATTTCCTTTTTTTTTTTTTTTTTTTCTTAGGCGTGTTATTATATGAACCCCGTCGGAAATTGCAAAACAAACATTATCCATCAATCATAAGACACCAAAGCAACAAACCATTCGCTCGCTCGCGATCACATTTCTGTGGGATACACAAATAAATTGGGGGGGGGGGGGGCCTTTGCCCTCGCTCACCCCCCCCCCCCCCCCCAATGACTTATTGTCATCATCATATATGTTGCCAGCAGGGGGCAAAAACAGAATAAAACAAAAGCAAAGCGAAACCGCGATCGTACGACCTATGTAAACATGACAACCATAGCCCGGATAGAGCGTATATTAATAATGAATTAACGACGGTTTGGACATACATGGCAATGAAGTAAATGACATAACTAATATATTTGCCTAAATAATATATCGATGGTTTCGACCCGGTGTTAAACTGGATAAATTCCAAAAACAATGTTATGCATCATTAGTAAACAAATCGGATAATATAAAGATAATGTAATTAAATTCATACATCGATTTTATCGTGGCCTACAGGTTTCTTATACCATGTAGTTCATTTCTATATGTGTCCAAATGCGCGTAAAAATGTATTACTGATCCTGAAAAAAACAAAATATCCTCTATATCGCCTACCTCGCAAGAGGCGGGTGGCTTTGTTTACATCCGCCGCGAAGAAGAAGCAGCAGCGTTGGGGAAAATTTGGTTTTTGCCCCCTACTGTTTAAATATATTAAGATTTCAATAAATCCTGGGGGAGGTGAGCCCCCCCTCCCCCTCCAAACATATTTTGTATCCCACGGCAAACGGTTATGGCCAAATAGTTATTATTCGTGAGTGAAGGGGCGTGTTTTTAGTTTGTTCTTTAATGGGTAAATATGCATTTCCCCCTATTATCACACACCAAAACACCCTTACACAACTATAAACTAGATCAAAACAATCGAAACGATTTTTTAGCAATTTAATTACATCATCTTTAAATTGACCAACAAATCTTGGATGTATTCATCTGGGGAAAAAACCCAGTTTCCACGCTGGCGATCACGTTCCCGTCTATTTTAACTGCCGTGGGACACAAACTTAGGTTTAACCACCCCACGACTTATTGTCATCATCATATAATTATATTGCCAGCAAGGGGCAAATAACAAATTTAAACAGAATCCAAAATTTATAAAAATTATAAGATTTCACTAGAAAACCTTGGGATACTGGGCTTTTCCCACCAAATTAAAAAATCCAAGATTTGTTTATTAATAAGATTAATTTATTTTCCCCAAATTAAAAACTAGGTACGATTTTAGTTTCTGGACACCTATTTGACAGGTACCGCCAACGATTTAATACATATTTTGTTTTCGGTTTCCACGCATCCAACACCAAGCTACACCCTTTTCTGGTGTACGAAACACTAAAAAAGAAATGGGGAAACTTTAATAATGATAATATGAGACGAAATATAAAGACAACTCTGTTGCGTTCGTGGAAGTAGCGTCGTTTCGTTTACTTTACGCTCGGAGTGACTTCCCGGCGCCTTGGCGGTCGACTTAAAATGGCTAAGCTATAACCAGAAAAACTAAATAAGATGGTCACTAACTTTCCCATGGATTTTTTTATTTTTCCCTGTTAGTTTTCATCAATATATAGTGTGGAAATAATTACAACCCTCGGCGAAACCGTTTTCCCCATTATACAACGATCTTAAGACACGACGCCCGATAGTGGGGAGGGCTATGAAGTACAGGGAAAATGAGGGGTTAAATGCGTAAAACGGCGATAAAAACTTACTTTAGCAAAACTTGGCTCGGGTTTTATGGTATTTCAAAGGCCTAAAACCCAATATTTCGAAAACCCGAGCCAAGTTTTGGCCAAAGCTGGCTCGGATTTTGTGAGTTTGTAGACAAAAAAATTACAGTAACCTCATTTAGAAATTTGGCTCAGGTTTCCCGAAATTGCAAAGCCATAAAACCAGAATTTTGGAAAACCCGAGCCAAGTTTTGGCAAAACCTGGCTCGGATTTTGCGAGTTTTAAGAGTAAACAAATTAAAGTAACCGAATTTAGAAGTTTGGCTCATGTTTCCCTAATTGCAAACCCCAAAAAGCATAATTTTGGAAAACCCGAGCCAATTTTTGGCAAAACTTGGATCGGATTTTGAGAATCGAAAAAGACTAACGAAATGTCGGAAATCGGCTCATGATTTCCCTAATTGCAAAGCCATATAACCAGATTTATCGAAAACGTAGCACTTATTTAAATCATAAATATCCAGTAACATAGACCTAGTACATTGGATACAAGCCTAATCCACACCTAATGCCTACAATGTGTCCGTAGTACCTAGTAGGCCTACGTGGGATACAATGTGTCCATAGTACCTAGTAGGCCTACGTGGGATACAACACAACGAACCCATACCGGTGCCATGGCGGTTGGGCCGCCGCCCATTTAGTATTCGGCCGTATCTGTAATTACTACCGCAACTACGAATCTTGTTTCTGAGACCTAGTATATTAACCTAACCAAACAACCCAACCAAACCTAACCTAGACCCAGTACGCGGGATACTAAACTAGCCCTTACATGCCAGCAACAGCGGATTCATAGTACCCAGTACGTGGGATACTAAACTAGCCCTTAATTGCATGCCAACAACAGCGGATTCATAGTACCCAGTACGTGGGATACTAAACTAGCCCTTAATTGCATGCCAGCAACAGCGGATTCATAGTACCCAGTGCGTGGGATACTAAACTAGCCCTTGCATGCCAGCAACAGCGGATTCATAGTACCCAGTACGTGGGATACTAAACTAGCCCTTGCATGCCAGCAACAGCGGATTCATAGTACCCAGTACGTGGGATACTAAACTAGCCCTTGCATGCCAGCAACAGCGGATTCATAGTACCCAGTACGTGGGATACTAAACTAGCCCTTGCATGCCAGCAACAGCGGATTCATAGTACTCAGTACGTGGGATACTAAACTAGCCCTTGCATGCCAGCAACAGCGGATTCATAGTACTCAGTACGTGGGATACTAAACTAGCCCTTGCATGCCAGCAACAGCGGATTCATAGTACTCAGTACGTGGGATACTAAACTAGCCCTTGCATGCCAGCAACAGCGGATTCATAGTACTCAGTACGTGGGATACTAAACTAGCCCTTGCATGCCAGCAACAGCGGATTCATAGTACTCAGTACGTGGGATACTAAACTAGCCCTTGCATGCCAGCTACAGAGGATTCATAGTACTCAGTATGTGGTATGTATTACCCATTAATTTCCGGAAGTTTAAACCTATGCGAAAAATTCTTACCTCTTACACGTCACATCAGTAGGCAAGCACCCATGTTCCGTAAATACTTTCAGGGCAGCAGTATTATTTCTTGTAGTTTCTACAATAACACAGTGTGGCAGAGGCTGGACCTTTACAGTGTACCGCCATGACTCGACTGGCGATGATCAAGGTGGGTATCTGTGATTGGCCGATTGCAATGACGTAATCAACATATTCCACCAGAGTGATTGGCTCCCGAGGGTATGCGTGACCAGAGCGTGACGTAGCATATGCGTTATAATGACGTCTTCACAAAAAAACAAAAAAACAATAGGAACCCAGTAGTGTTTTGTGACTTGATGCGCAAAGGTGTGGAAATGAACACCTGTAGTTTCGACAGAGATAGGCAGGTGGAGTTAGTGTTGACTAAAAAGCTGGTGGACAGACCTCGGGAGACAAGTGAAAATGGCGTGTGTACGAATCGGTGCTGTCTATAGGAAGGCTTTGACAACCATGTTACGAAAAATTTCCATTTTAGTACCATATATTTTTATTATGTTTGGCCGAGGGTTAAAACACATTTTCATATGATGTTTAGAGCATATAAAATCCAAATTTGTTTTCAAATATTGCAAAATAATTGGTGACCAACTTATTTAGTTATACTAATAATCGTCATCTATGTTGCCAGCAGGGGGCAAGTAAAACAGCTGGCCATAACCTCGAGCGTCCTGGGTAAACAAACCGCGACGATCCGAAGCAACGACGGACTCCCGCCGATTTTCGGCACAAACGCGCAGCTTTATTCTCGTCGAAAACCACATTAAAAAAGTTATTATATCGTTGTCAATACTATTACCGGACCACAACAAGGTGTAGCTTTGTGTTGGATGCGTGGAAACCGAAACAAAATATGTATTAAATCCTCGGTGGTACACTCACGGCGATAAGTCTTAGACCAGGGTTGTGCCAAAGTCCTAGCCACACACTGGCAGCAGGTTCAAACAATTTCTACCTTTGCTGGTTCAGCGGGCACGACGCCAGTGAAACAAGTGCATTGATAGTTAATAAGCTCCGCCCATACACAGTTGCGTATGTATAGGCATATGTAACGGCAACAAAATAGAACACGGTAATAGTGATTATTGTATTCTGATATATTATATACTGGATATACATATATATATATATATATATATGTCTTTATTGTCTTTATTGTATTTATTTACTTATTTATGTATTTATTTGTTGTGGTGCCATACAGTTGAAATGCTATTGTTTGCATTACAAATTATCAAACTATAACGTGCATTAAAACTTCTGTAATTAGGTAGACTACATTATATAATATCAAATCTGTTCACGCGTGATTGGAAGACATATTTAGTAATCTTGAATAGGACAATAAAGGAATAAATATTAATGGAGAGTATCAAAGCAACCTCAGATACGCTGATGGCAAAGTGTATCCTAACGACTCGGGGGAAGAGTTACAACAACATTTGATGGATGATATAAATGATTGGAAGCCTCAAAGTAGTGTTGACAATTATTAATAGAAACCCAACAGTATGTTGAATGATCATGTGCAACCACAACAAATGAAGTTAGAGGATTATGGGCCAGATTCAGTGGAGGAATATATTTACTTAGGCCAGGTTATAGATACAAACTCAGATCACTCTAGAGAAATCAGACCAAGGATAGATATGGAATGGAGCGCATTTGGTAAGCAGAATGTTATTATGAAAAGCTAGTTGCCCCTTGCATTTAAGAGAAACTTATGTAAACAATGTGTCATTCCTGTACTAATTAATGGATCAGAGACTTGGAGTATAACAAAGTTTCAAAAACGAAAACAAATTGTAGTGCCCATGAAAATATTGTGAGGATAATGTTAGGTATAACTTGGAGCGACAAAAAGAACATGTTGGATAAGAGAATAAACATAAGTAGAAGATAATCGCACTAACAAGAGGAAATGGGCTTAGACAGATCATATATCTAGAAGAGATGATAGGAGATGGACACATAAAGGAACACAACGGGAATTTAGAGATGGAGATAGAGGAAGGGATTGACAGATAACCAGATGGAGGGATGAGATCGGAAAGTTTGCTAAAGTAATAACAGGATAACACCTGACAAGCTAGATTAGAAACGTTTGTGAGAGGTCTTCGGCCTGCAGTGGACACACTAAGGCTGCTTATGGTGATTAGTATGATAATTATATAAAAATATAAATACAATAAATAAGGAAACTGCTGTTAATGAAAAATGATAAATAATATAGCATTATCCTACCGTAGGTCAATTTACATGTATACATGTAATACACTCACGTGAAAGCAGGTAACTGACAGTATTACGAGTGCTACACAACGTATCATCTCGCAATTTTACTGAGAAAACCGGGGATTTGGAAGTTATTGACACAACATAAGTATTACTTCATATCCATTATCAATTTACCGAATACAAATGACACCAAGGGACTGGCATTCTCGTACCGAGGCTCCAATCTTGATTTGCCCACTGACCATATCCTGGCTTAAAAATCCTGCAGGGTTGATAGCCACTAAGCCATACTTTAACTAATTATCTTAAATACGAATACAAATGTGTAGAGTTTACACCATTATTATAGAAATCAAGGAATACATTAATTTAATTTACACATATCCTAGCACTTTTTCATGGGGTAGTGATATATGAAAATTACCTTTAGAATGGAAAGTGGTAGTTAGTAAAACCAGATTTTGGGAGAATATGAAATCTAAGTATTGCTAAACCGGCACATCAAGCCGTTCAAGGTTGGAGTCCAATTTGAGAAGCCCAGTTTCTTGAATATTGGTTGTGTTATCACACTCACTCTCACTCTCACACTCTCTCTCTCTCTCTCTCTGATAATTGTCAGATGCCCTTTAATGTAGGCAAATTTCAGATACTACAAATAGGCTCCCAAAACAATAAATGCGAATATCACATGAATGGTGAAAAGGTAATGTATAGAGCGTATCATATATAAAAGACCAAACAGTGCTTAGAAACTAAAATCTAAAATCCACAAGCCAATGCATTGTAACAGCAAACGAAGAAAACAGAACACTAGGATTCATTAGAAGAAATCGTCATTGTCATAGTAAACGCATAGTTATACCTTTATATAAAAGTATTGAGTAGGCTATGCTGTGCAGTTTTGGTTTCCCTACACAATAAAAGACAGACACTCGAATCCGTTCAGCGCAGAGCAACAAGATTGATCTCATTCCTTAAAAATATACCACACAATGAGAGATTAAGGGAACTTGATCTGTTTTCGGTTAAGAAAGGAGAATAAGCGGGCAGCTGATAGTGTTTAAGGTTCTGAAAGGATTCAGTAATGTAAATTCCAATAATCTGCTTAAGATAGCCAAGGACAGTTCCACAAGAGGAAACAAATTAAAAATAATGGGCAGGAAAGGGAACCTAGACACAACTAAAGATTTCTTCACCCACACTATAATTGGGCAGTGGAATGAGCTTCCTAATGAAGTTATAGACAGTGGCACAATATACACATAACAATAGAAGACTAGACTCATACCACAGTGAAGTTGGTCTGGAGTAGGACATGATTTACTGACAAGATAACTTGGCAGAAATGAACACTGTCAATTGCAGAGAGCAGAAACAAGAGGTGATTTTTTTTTTTTTTTTTTTTTTTTTTCTATATTACAACTTACTCCCTCTCGGGCATAGGCTGAGAGCCTGGACATTTACAGCTGTACAATGAGCAGTGAAACCCGTGAGGTCTTGTTCCAGTCTAGGGAGTGAGACATGTGAAGCACGTAGAGTACAACGAGCACCTGCCATATTGCCTTCACATGAGGCACGTTGCTCACTCATGGCCCGAAGTGACCCCATCTCTGAAGACACCTCATTCCCGTGCTTCACTGTCTCATCCCCTACACTCGGACTCTCACTCTTACACACACACACAACACCACCTGTTGAGCAGATAACTCACCAGGCATTGCACCCCTATAGCATATTTTGAATATGGGAATACTCATACAGTGCTATTTAATCAGGGAACAATGAGGGTATTTTATTAGCGTTTCGGTGGGCTTTGTGGTAATGCACTGATACTAGGTACAGCACAAATTCCATCCCAATAATATCTTCCCATTGATACATCGGGATTTGAACCAGGACCTTTGGATTACCAGGCCAGTGGCAAGACCACTCCGCCACACCTCCCCTTGCATAATATATCCTTGCCATTTATAATTATTCTATACAAATCCTTCAATCGATTTCTGAACCCTGCAAGTTTATTCAAGGGGGGGGGAGAGAGGAGAAAATTCATCTTTACTATCCTTTCCTTCCACTTGCTCTTACTCCTACGGTTGCCATCTCTACGAAGTCCTGGCCAACTCGCAGAAATCGTAGGATATCTGTGGCCAGTGTATTTATGTAAAACTATGTAAATCTCTCTCTCTATCTGTATGACAAGTAATATTAACAAATGATATCATGAGACTGGCGTATGCTAAACGAGGTCAGAAACGTGTAATATAGTATAGTTTACATAGAGGATAGCATGGGCCTATTGTGTTTCACCATTCTCTTTTACCTATCTCTATGATAAATTATACGTAAGAAATTTGACCTTTTCAGTCTGAGAGACGTCTTTTTATTTAAGTGTAGCTACATTTAGACGGTTTTATGAAGCTTTGGAAGGATCTCTGGTTGCTATAAGGATTTGATATGATAATTTATAGCCTTTAATCGGTAGATGTATTTCCTAAGTTGAATAATATCGTGTAATGGTAATTATAATATATTGACACTGACGTTAGTCGTGCTAAAATGGTTAAAACCTAACTACAGTAGGCGATAATATTAAAGACCTCTTTCGCAGCCCTATTAGAAATAATTTATAAGTGAAAATAGGGACCAATAGACTCGCCATATTTTTCTCATTATAGTCCGCATGGAGGAATTTAGTTATCGACACTTGAAAAAACCCGATTACACCGAAAAATAACACGAAAATAATGTTCCGAACGTAAACAAAGCATTGCACCCAATGAATCCTTCGACCTGGGTCCTCTTCTTCTTGTTCCATTCACATATGCATAGCCTACGTGAGTTGCAGTTGGGATGTGTGTACATGCTTAGATTGATATGCAGGATTCGAAGTTGCATAATAAATCGTAGGCAGTGTCCACCAACCTTTAACTGTCTTCGTGGTGCGATGTATAAGGTGTTGATTTTCGGTGTGAGCATCCTGGGTTCGAATCCACGGACTGCCACATGTGTTTGTAAATTTCATTAATCGATATTAGGAGTATGGTTGGTTGTTGGAAGGAACATAATAATTGATATTGGTTCAGGAGTAATTTATCGAGAGGACTTCCCTAAGTGGTTAAGGCCCCATTAATTGCTCTTTCCATTTACATATGCATAGCCTACGTGAGTTGCAGTTGGGATGTGTGTACATGCTTAGATTGATATGCAGGATTCGAAGTTGCATAATAAATCGTAGGCAGTGTCCACCAACCTTTAACCCCTTCAGATTCATATGACGCAGAGGTTGCCAGATTAGCAATAAGAAATAGAGTTTTCTCACTCTTATAATTACCTCTCCAAAATTCGTTTTCTGCCCACAGCTAACTCAAAGACAACTGCAGAGGTTGAAGTAACTAAACTAAAGGTTTATAAATACCCCTGATGGTAACAAAGGCTTTAACACTAGATTAGCGGGCTAGCGGTTTATTTATATGTACCGCCCAGCGGGGTGTTTTTAGCCAAAATAGGGCTGTTTACGTGATCATTTTCATGCCTAAATAAGACCCAGAGCGTAAAACAAGTATCTATCCCTGAAAGGGCATAAACAGAGCTTTCCAATGACACCATAACGATCCTTTTATGATGGCTAGTTTTCTTGCGCAACGCGAGTGCAAAAAGCATGTAATTCGGCACTTTCCCCATACAATTCCGTATATAGCGAGTGAGAGAGGGAGGGAGGAGGTGGGATTCGTGTCAGTAGGTTCGCCGCGGTGGTCTGGAGCAGTCATACGCTCGCTACTCTCCTGCCACCACTTGTCTCTCTCTCCCAGCAACATTACGTGCTGAGATTGCCACACGACCTATGTCGAGCGCCGCCAGATAGTCCAGATTTATTATACTCGACTTATGTTGCGCGCCGACACTTAGGGGTTAAAGTATCCCTAATAGGCTCAAAATCGCGTCATATGTCGGAGAGGGTTAACTGTCTTTGTGGTGCGATGTATAAGGTGTTGATTTTCGGTGTGAGCATCCTGGGTTCGAATCCACGGACTGCCACATGTGTTTGTAAATTGCATTAATCGATTTTAGGAGTATGGTTGGTTGTTGGAAGGAACATAATAATTTATATTGGTTCAGGAGTAATTTATCGAGAGGACTTCCCTAAGTGGTTAAGGCCCCATTAATTGCTCTTTCCATTCACATATGCATAGCCTACGTGAGTTGCAGTTGGGATGTGTGTACATGCTTAAATTGATATGCAGGATTCGAAGTTGCATAATAAATCGTAGGCAGTGTCCACCAACCTTTAACTGTCTTCGTGGTGCGATGTATAAGGTGTTGAATTTCGGTGTGAGCATCCTGGGTTCGAATCCACGGACTGCCACATGTGTTTGTAAATTTCATTAATCGATTTTAGGAGTATGGTTGGTTGTTGGAAGGAACATAATAATTGATATTGGTTCAGGAGTAATTTATCGAGAGGACTTCCCTAAGTGGTTAAGGCCCCATTAATTGCTCTTTCCATTTACATTATGCATAGCCTACGTGAGTTGCAGTTGGGATGTGTGTACATGCTTAGATTGATATGCAGGATTCGAAGTTGCATAATAAATCGTAGGCAGTGTCCACCAACCTTTAACTGTCTTCGTGGTGCGATGTATAAGGTGTTGATTTTCGGTGTGAGCATCCTGGGTTCGAATCCACGGACTGCCACATGTGTTTGTAAATTTCATTAATCGATTTTAGGAGTATGGTTGGTTGTTGGAAGGAACATAATATTTGAAAGATGCGGTGAGTGCGTGAGTGCGATTCACCCAATAAATGGCTTGAACGTTACTCACAAAAACGATATTATATTATATTAGGGTTGGGTTAGGTTAGGTTAGGTTAATCTAATCTAATATAATATTTGTACATTTTGGAAGCGTGCATGGCCTCCCCACAATTTTCCTTACCTACTGTAAAAGCGGGATTCACCCAATAAATGGCGCCATTTGACGGAGTATCTTCAGATTAATGAATAATGGGTAAGTTAATGCAAATCCTCCACTCAAACCATGAAAAACAACAATTAAACACTATATTCCTTGGAAAAAATATAGAGAAACTTGGTAAATAAGGCGGATCTAGAGGTCTTGAATGTTACCCAGTAGGCATTATGCAAGAAACGTGGGTATTGGACAGAACCCTCGTCTTCATTTTTATAGCTATTCCGTTATGTGCCTGAACATAACATAGTAGACACGTAACTAAAACCATCTCTGCAATATATAGCATTGAATATATAACTTGGCATAAGCTTACCTACGATATACATCAAATTTTCACCATCTCCGGGACTTAATACTTCATATTGTTTAGCTTATACATACTCTGTCTAACAGCATATAGTGAAGTGTGTGTGTGCGTGTGTGGGAGCTAAACCATTTCTCTACTTGATGTTTTCTGGCAACTGACTGGCGACCCAGTAGTGGGCGGGGCCTGGCAGTATAAACTACCCAGTTTCACTGAGTGTAGACTATGTTCGGATGAGATAAACGTGCGTGGTGTCTAGCAAGGGGTTCATCCCCTGGTCAACAATTTACCGCCGTGACTGTACCTGTCAAATAGGTGTCCAGAAACTAAAATCGTACCAAAAACGATATGAAGAGCTTGGAAAATTTATAAATATTCACATGTTGTGGATTGGTAATATTGACCGTTAAATATAGTTAATAACGCCAAGGTCGCTATTATATATAAGTCCCCACTTTCCCTAAAAACAACTTTATAACGAGCGTTGCTCTCCATATCCTGGAGCTGCACTGCCAGATATTAGAGGTACGGTAGTACAGCGTCGCATGTATCCTACACAAGCATATGCTAGCACCTGATCAGCATGGGCGAGCTGATTACACTGGTTATTTAGTACACTCACAACCATAGCCACTCCAACAGTACAGTAATATGTATGCACTTTACACATTACACACAAGGGGAGCCGTTGCAACAGCCATTATTACCCGACATTCACCTGACCTAACCTACTATACCCATGTTATAATACTGTAAATATGCAATATATACCGGTATGTAAATAACCTGTGTACTTGTGACTGTTTGTCGGTGATGATTGATACAGGTGGTCACTTATTGTTGACGGTAATATACTAACCTTAAGTAATGGTCTATACATCTTATAGAGGTGGTCACTCATTGTTGACGGTAATATACAAACCTTAAGTAATGGTCTATACATCTTATAGAGGTGGTCTCATATTGTTGACGGTAATATACTAACCTTAAGTAATGGTCTATACATCTTATAGAGGTGGTCACTTATTGTTGACGGTAATATACTAACCTTAAGTAATGGTCTATACATCTTATAGAGGTGGTCACTTATTGTTGACGGTAATATACTAACCTTAAGTAATGGTCTATACATCTTATAGAGGTGGTCACTTATTGTTGACGGTAATATACTAACCTTAAGTAATGGTCTATACTGTACATCGGATTTTTTTTATTTTAATACCACGAATTTTCCGAGTGTTTTTTATAAACAAAATTGGTCATTTGCATCAATATATAGTGTTTGTAATTAATTAGAAATCTCGGAAAAACCTATTTTTCCCATTAGGCCTATCGATCGATGTTGAGACACGCTCGCTCCCCATAGTGATTTGAAAAGACATTAGCCTAACCTAACAACCTTACCTAACCTAACCTAGTATTATGGGTGGGGGCTGCCGCCACACCCCCGCTGGTTGAGTACTAATCCCTTAATAAAAAATAAAAAAATTGGCTGTCGATTATACGAAGTTGAAAAAAAAATCGAAGAAGTCTATGGTGTTTACTCTGCAATCTTCAGCTTGATTGTACATTGATAACGGGAAAGTACCGTATTGACAACCTTGTTACGAAAATGAAATTTTAGTACCATACTTTTATATTAGGCTTTTACGAGGGTTTAACACATTTTCATATGATCTTTAGAGCTATCGATGACTGAAAGTACCGTATTGAAAACCTTGTTACGAAAAAGAAATTTTAGTACCATACTTTTTTATTAGGTTTTGCCGAGGGTTAAAACAAATTTTATTATGATCTTTAGAGCATATAGATTCAATATTTATCTTCAAATATATCAACAAAATTCGTGGTATTAAAATAACATTGAACCTATACATCTTATAGAGGTGGTCTCATATTGTTGACGGTAATATACTAACCTTAAGTAATGATCTATACATCTTATAGAGGTGGTCACTTATTGTTGACGGTAATATACTAACCTTAAGTAATGGTCTATACATCTTATAGAGGTGGTCACTTATTGTTGACGGTAATATACTAACCTTAAGTAATGGTCTATACATCTTATAGAGCTGGTCACTTATTGTTGACGGTAATATACTAACCTTAAGTAATGGTCTATACATCTTATAGAGGTGGTCACTTATTGTTGACTGTAATATACTAACCTTAACCCTTCCTACCCGGTCTGCCTTAGGTAAGGACAGCACGAAAGAAGGGCCGCTACCCGGTATGCCTTATCTAAGGCATGAGCTTAATAGCCTAATTAAGCTTGGTCCGAACGCCGTGCGTATGACGTATGTCAACAAACCCAAGTGTTCGTCACCGCACCTCCGAAAACAAGGAGAAGACTCCTCAATGTTATTGTTCTGATGTCATGACGAAATTAGTGTCTAAAAAGCCCCGGAAAAATGTTATTTTAATACCACAAATTTTCCGAGTGTGTTTTATAAACAAAATTGGTCATTTGCATCAATATATAGTGTTTGTAATTAATTAGAAATCTCAGGAAAACCTATTTTCCCCATTAGGCCTATCGATCGATGTTGAGACACGCTCGCTCCCCGATAGTGATTTGAAAAGACATTAGCCTAACCTAACAACCTTACCTAACCTAACCTAGTATTATGGGTGGGGGCTGCTGCCCCCACACCCCCGCTGGTTGAGTACCCTTAATAAAAAATAAACAAAATTGGCAGTCGATTATACGAAGGTGAAAGAAAGGTCGATGAAGTCTATGGCGTTTACTCTGCAATCTTCAGCTTGATTGTACATTGATAACGGGAAAGTACCGTATTGACAACCTTGTTACGAAAATTAAATTTTAGTACCATACTTTTATATTAGTTTTTCCGAGGGTTTAACACATTTTCATATGATCTTTAGAGCTGTCGATAACTGGAAGTACGGTATTGACAGCCTTGTTACGAAAAAGACATTTTAGTACCATACTTTGTTATTACGTTTTGCCGAGGGTTAAAACAAATTTTCTTATGATCTTTAAAGCATATAGATTAAATATCTATCTTCAAATATATCAACAAAATTCGTGGTATTAAAATAACATTGAACCAAGCCCCCATATTGGCAACATCTCTGCAATATTGGCTCCACTGAAATCGTCATCACAACTGAACCAGTTGACTTACAGAGCTCTACTCAATGCCAAAATACAGATTGAAAACCGCACTACGATTATAGATGAGTGGGAAAGTTCTAGCAGTGAAAATAAACATAAATACGGTAGCCTAGGCCTAGACGTTTTTCAGCCATATCGCCCGGGTAGGGGCGACCGTCATTGGGTAACACAGCCCGGGGAGGAAGGGTTAAGTAATGGTCTATACATCTTATAGAGGTGGTCACTTATTGTTGACGGTAATATACTAACCTTAATTAATAGTCTATACATCTTATAGAGGTGGTCACTTATTGTTGACGGTAATATACTAACCTTAAGTAATGGTCTATACATCTTATAGAGGTGGTCACTTATTGTTGACGGTAATATACTAACCTTAAGTAATGGTCTATACATCTTATAGAGGTGGCCACTTATTGTTGACGGTAATATACTAACCTTAAGTAATGGTCTATACATCTTATAGAGGTGGTCACTTATTGTTCACTGTAATATACTAACCTTAAGTAATGGTCTATACATCTTATAGAGGTGGCCACTTAGTTGACGGTAATATACTAACCTTAAGTAATGGTCTATTCATCTTATAGAGGTGGCCACTTATTGTTGACGGTAATATACTAACCTTAAGTAATGGTCTATACATCTTATAGAGGTGGTCACTTATTGTTCACTGTAATATACTAACCTTAAGTAATGGTCTATACATCTTATAGAGGTGGCCACTTAGTTGACGGTAATATACTAACCTTAAGTAATGGTCTATACATCTTATAGAGGTGGTCACTTATTGTTGACGGTAATATACTAACCTTAAGTAATGGTCTATACATCTTATAGAGGTGGTCAGGTAAATGTTTATCACCAACCAGTGACGAGTTTTTCAGGTTATTTTTGTTGTTTTTTATTTTGGTCAATATTTACGAGTCACACCACAGCTGGAATCTCATTTCTAAGGGTAGTTTTGGGTTCCTATCATTCTATGCTTCATTGCTATATACTTTTTATCCACCGGAAAATATTGTTTTTCTTGTTTTTTTTTGTTTTTTTTAGCATTAACCTAACCAAAAAACCTAACCTAACCTAACCTAATAGCCCCCAAATACATTTAGGTTAGGTTAGGTTAGGTTAATGCTAAAAAAAAAAAAAAAAAAAAAAATCCGGTGGATAAAAAGTATATAGCAAAGAAGCATAGAATGATAGGAACCCAAAACTACCCTTAGAAATGAGATTCCAGCTGTGGTGTGACTCGTAAATATTGACCTTTATTTTTTATTTGATATACAGTGTTGTTTAATACCAAGGACTGTCGCATTTTACTATTTTCCCATTATCCATCAATCTTAAGACACGGCCCCCGATAGTGGGGAGGGCTATGAAGATGAGGGAAATTGAGGGGTAAAAGGCGTAAATAAAGGGGTAATATTGGAAGAACTCTGAATATACAATATTTAAAAGTAACAAAACCTGAAAATGGAAACACCCGAGCCAAGTTTTGACTAAACTTGGCTCGGGTTTTCAATTTGTCAGAGTCCAAAATCACAGTATCCTCATTTCGAAAGTTGGCTCGAGTTTTTATGTTTTTCAACGTGGATAAAGCCAGTAACAATGTGGCTAAAATTAGCCTAGCCTAGCCTAGCCTAACCTAACCTAACCTAACATAACCTAACCTAGTATAATGGGTGGGGGCTGCCGACCCCACACCCCCGCTAAATCCTTGAAATCCGAGCCAAGTTTTGTTATTAACCTAACCAAATAAGGTAACCTAACCTAACCTAGTATTATGGGGTTAACATTAGCCTTACCTAACTTAACCAAACCTAACCTACCATCGACAGGGAGGTATTTTTTTACAGTTTCTGGTATTTCACTTATAACTAATTTGCGACGGTAAGTACATAATTATACACCAACAAAGTATCGTTCATGAAAGTGATAACACACTAATAATCATCGATGGGGCCCGTCACTGGTTGGTCGGTAGCTTAAACCGGTGGTCACTTATTGTTGACGGTAATATACTAACCTTAAGTAATGGTCTATACATCTTATAGAGGTGGTCACTTATTGGGATATTCTGCAGAACAACTACTCCTCGATTACGGGATTCCTGTCTCATGGAATTATTATTTTTCGCTCTTACCTTACTCACGGGACCTTAGTGATGTGCGGATAAGGGCTACTTTTCTTATTTTGTCAATTTGATTTTCACTCCCCTATAACATTATCAGAGTTATTTTTGTACTGCCAGTCCAGGACACTATGTTTACATTCTAGCCTCCTTGGAGGCTCATCCCTGATGTTTAGTAGCCAATCAGAGTGGAGCTTCACCTACAAAAAGTCAGTAAATTTGTATTGGTACTTTCCTGTTATCGACAGCCAAAGCTGAAGATTGCAGAGTAAATACCATAGACTTTATCCCATCAATGTTTTTTATAGTTTTAATACACAATTAGCGGGGGTGTGGGGGCGGCAGCTCCCACCCATAATACTAGGATAGGTTAGGTAAGGTTGTTAGGTTAGGCTAATGTCTTTTTAAAGTTGACTAAATCGAGTAAACTCTTAGATTGTTTGGGTATCTGAATTT
Organism: Paralithodes platypus; assembly: GCA_032716605.1. Classification (NCBI taxonomy): domain Eukaryota; kingdom Metazoa; phylum Arthropoda; class Malacostraca; order Decapoda; family Lithodidae; genus Paralithodes; species Paralithodes platypus. The sequence continues at coordinate 21,478,974 of CM064565.1, read as the reverse complement.
CAATTAACAATGCAAATGCTGATAAATAGTGCTTTCCTCACTCTCTAACAATATAATTCAGACTTACTAACCATTAAAATACACAAATAAAATAAATAAAACCTAAAGTAACAGGAGTAGTAGTTATGCAGAATTACCACTTATTGTTGACGGTAATATACAAACCTAAAGTAATGGTCTATACATCTTATAGAGGTGGTCACTTATTGTTGACGGTAATATACTAACCTTAAGTAATGGTCTATACATCTTATAGAGGTGGTCACTTATTGTTGACGGTAATATACAAACCTTAAGTAATGGTCTATACATCTTATAGAGGTGGTCGCTTATTGTTGACGGTAATATACTAACCTTAAGTAATGGTCTATACATCTTATAGAGGTGGTCACTTATTGTTGACGGTAATATACTAACCTTAAGTAATGGTCTATACATCTTATAGAGGTGGTCACTTATTGTTGACGGTAATATACTAACCTTAAGTAATGGTCTATACATCTTATAGAGGTGGTCACTTATTGTTGACGGTAATATACTAACCTTAAGTAATGGTCTATACATCTTATAGAGGTGGTCACTTATTGTTGACGGTAATATACTAACCTTAAGTAATGGTCTATACATCTTATAGGTGGTCACTTATTGTTGACGGTAATATACTAACCTTAAGTAATGGTCTATACATCTTATAGAGGTGGTCACTTATTGGTGACGGTAATATACTAACCTTAAGTAATGGTCTATACATCTTCTTCACTCGTGGAAACATCTCAACATCACAGCAGTTGATAAACCCTCAAGTATAATGAGTATATCTTGATAAATCCCGCCATACGACACACGGACACACACGGGGAACGCGATCACGTGTTCACAGTACAGAGGTGGCAACTATATGACCAGAGGCAGTGTGTTGTGTGTCCAATACACCCCCATCCCTACCTTCCTTATGACTCCCACCTTCATCCCCCTTCCCTCACCTCCCACTAGTTCGCCTCCTTTCTTTATCCCCCCTCCCCCATCCCTCCCACTTACACCTCCTCCCACTAGTTTAGCTCCCTTCTTTCTCCCCCACTCCCCCGCTCTTCATGCCTCTCATCCCCTCTCCCTCCCCCACCTCCCACAACTACCCCCTCCCCCTACTCTCGCCTCCCTCTATGTTGCCTATCGCCCCCCCCCCCCTATGTCTTCCCTTCTCTCCCTTTCCCCTCCCCCTCCCCCCTGTTCTCGTTCTATCTCTCTCTCTCTCTCTCTCTCTCTCTCTCTCTCTCTCTCTCTCTCTCTCTCTCTCTCTCTCTCTTTCTCTCTCTCGCTTCCACACTCTAATTAAGGGAGGGTTTTCTGGGGCCCCTTCTCCCTCATGTTTAGCCCTATTAGTTTTTAGACTTTAAAATATTCGTCCCATTAGTATGGCGATTTTATAACTAGTTGTCATTTAGGTGTCAAATTTGTCTTGGCGAACGATAGCGAACCTGCAATTTAGAAGAGCGGCATCTTTCTAACGAAAAATGGAAAAAAATTGTCTAAACCAAGGGTCTTGGGATATTTTATCAAGCTTGATAGAGGTCTAGGAAGGAAAATACAAAAATTATAATGAATTAATAAATAAACAAATAAATAAAATATCCGTTTTACTCAGCTGTTCACTACCTCCCCCCCCCCCCCCCCCCTTTTGTTCTCGCCTCTCTCCGTTACCCCCCAATTCCCTCCCTCCCTGTCTCCCTCCATCCCTTTCCTCCCTCTTATATAACTCTCTTTATCGTTACTTACCCATCCCTTACGCTCCCTCACTTTCTGAATAACTGGTGCTGCAAATGTATTTTATATCTTTGAATGTATCTAAAGAACCTTGCAGTCCATTCCAAAGAGATATTTTAGGGAAAAGAATGAAATGGTAGTCATTTAACCCCTTCTGTACCGGCGACGTCTTTTCTATTTGAGTTCAGCTACATTTAGACGATTGTTTAAGCCTGGGAGGGTTATATGGTACACTCACACGTACTAAAAGTTGCTCAGGGGTGGGTCCTTCCTTCCCCTACTCCACCCTGGGCAGGTGGAAGGGGGGAGTCGGGTCCATGTCTACACCCACCTCCACCCCCAAACTATCCCCAACTCCCCCACCTTCCTTCTCTAGCTTCCAGTTAGCGATTAGCGACGATTATTCTCATGTATTATAAATTATTGTTAAACCATCATTGCACATGCTTACAATGGTCAACATTTAAAATATATTAGGAATTTATTAATACAATATATTGTATAATTGCATTCTCAAAAAGAGTCTATACACAACGTGGGTTACAAGAATCTCGGTTGTAGTCAGTCTCTCTCTCTCTCTCTCTCTCTCTCTCTCTCTCTCTCTCTCTCTCTCTCTCTCTCTCTCTCTCTCTCGCTCGCTCTCTCTCAACACGCAGACTACGAGGTGAGTTCATTCAAGGTTTTAAATTATGTAATGGGTTTGATAATGTGTATCATAGCAAAATGTTTAGCCTCAATATGAATACAATACGCAACCATGGCTGGCAGTTAGAATTGAAAAGGTTCTGCACTAGTATGTGTGGAAACTGTTTCCCATTTATGATCTGTTCTACCTGGAACAAACTTTCCTCAGAAGTTATAAACATTTCCTCAGTTGAACAGTTCAATAAGACAGTAAATAGTATTTTGCACATTTTGTAATGAGTGTAGTTCACTGATAAATGTCTCTTCTTCCACTTCGAATACCGGTACCCAGTAATGGACAGCAAGGTCTTTGAGATACTATCCATTTCTTGTAACTCCTTGTAAATATCTCATAGCACACACTTTCTACAACCGAGATTTAACGGGTCAGAATGTGGTATATTTCCCTTCATTAGTGTGTGATGAATGTTGCCTGCATTAGATACACATAGGAGAATTGATGGTAAAACTCTATTAATCCTATTAATTATTTGGGGGTTTGTAGAGGTGAGAGGCTGGGATCACAGATAGAAGGGGGAAGTAAGAAGGCGAGTCCTGCTACTCAAGGGTTCGTTACTCTAACCTTACTAAAAGTTGACACTGACCTTGAGAGTAATTTGATTGAAAAAAGTGTATATGCCACATAGAATGAAATGCAGACCGTTTATAGTATGGTATTGAATACATGGGATAAACTGATTGAAATGATAGACGAAACAATCAATAACAGTCGCCACACTATTCCAGCCTATCTGTGCCTGTAGTTCTTTTCTGTTATGATATAAAAGCCCGACTGTGTAAGAAATTTGAAAACCTAGGAATAGATCGTAAAGGGCACGTTGATGTGTATTGCAATAATGGTGAACATACTATCCTAAATACTGTATGAGATTAGATTTAATTACGGTATCATTATATTGAAATCACATTAAGTCTTGATCGTAGAAATGAGAGAGATAGAGAGAGAGAGAGAGAGAGAGAGAGAGAGAGAGAGAGAGAGAGAGAGAGAGAGAGAGAAGCACAATATCACTACAACCAAGATCCGTGTAACCTAAGTCTATAGAAACTCATTTCGAAAAATACAATTATACAGTATATTGCATTAATAAATTCATAATATATTTTAAACGTTGACCATTGTCAGCATGTGCCATGATGGTTTAACAATAATGTATAATACAGGAGAACAATCGTCGCTAAGGTGGGGGAGTTGGGGATAGTTTGGGGGTAGACTTGGACCCGACTCCCCCCTTCCACCTGCCTAGGGTGGAGTAGGGAAAGGAAGGACCCACCCCTGACCAACTTTTAGTACGCGTGAGTGTACCTAAAAGGATTAAGTGAGATAGTCTGTAGCCTTTGAATAAAATCGTCTAATAGTTGGCAGAATATAATGAAAAGGACGTCACCGGTACTGAATGGGTTAAACCAGCTGCTTTACTGTAGAAGTATTTATAACTACCAGAGGGAAATTAGTTTCAATTATAACAAAGCATATACGGGACGTTGAAAATGTATACGTGTAGTAGTGTTAATCCCTTTAAACTCTGAATTCAAGCAATGGTAGGGTGTTGCATTAATATTAAATAGCAAAGAAATATATAAAGAAAGATAATATGATAAAATATAATATGAAAGACAAAATTTCAAACAAAATAGATGATAAAAAGAAAGATCATATGAAAATTATGAAGAAGGAATGAGAGATAAACAACAACAGAATGAACAAATTAAAATATAAAAGATATATGGACAAATATGAAATTACAGTTAAAAAAGTATGAACGCATAATATAAAGATAAAAGAAAGCTAAAGATATTTAAATAAACATAAATACAACTAAAGATAAAAACAGATAGATACACAAGAAAGAAGGATAATAATGGGGTGAGGAGGAAGGGACGAGGTATGGAAGGGAGGAGGGAGGGATGAGCTATGGAAGGAAATAGGGAGGGAGGGAAGGAGGAAGCTCGGGATGAGCTATGGAAGGCAACAGGGAGGGAGGGAAGGAGGACATTGGGATGAGCTATGGAAGGAAACAGGGAGGGAGGGAAGGAGGAAGCTCGGAATGAGCTATGGAAGGAACCAGGAAGGGAGGGAAGGAGGAATTGTGGAGCTATGGAAGGAAGCAGGGAGGGAGGGAAGGAGGAAGCTTGGGATGAGCTATGGAAGGAAACAGGGAGGGAGGGAAGGAGGAAGCTCGGAATGAGCTATGGAAGGAACCAGGAAGGGAGGGAAGGAGGAAACTCGGGATGAGCTATGGAAGGAACCAGGGAGGGAGGGAAGGAGGAAACTCGGGATGAGCTATGGAAGGAAAAAGGGAGGGAACAGGGAGGGAGGGAAGGAGGAAGCTCGGGATGAGCTATGGAAGGAAACAGGGAGGGAGGGGAGGAGGAAACTCGGGATGAGCTATGGAAGGAAACAGGGAGGGAGGGGGGGAGGAAGCTCGGGATGAGCTATGGAAGGAAACAGGGAGGGAGGGAAGGAGGAAACCCGGGATGAGCTATGGAAGGAAACAGGGAGGGAGGGGAGGAGGAAGCTCGGGATGAGCTATGGAAGGAAACAGGGAGGGAGGGAAGGAGGAAGCTTGGGATGAGCTATGGAAGGAAACAGGGAGGGAGGGAAGGAGGAAGCTTGGGATGAGCTATGGAAGGAAACAGGGAGGGAGGGAAGGAGGAAGCACGGGATGAGCTATGGAAGGAAACAGGGAGGGAGGAAGGAGGGAAGCTTGGGATGAGCTATGGAAGGAAACAGGGGGGAGGGAAGGAGGAAGCTTGGGATGAGCTATGGAAGGAAACAGGGAGGGAGGAGAGGTCGAAGCTTGGGATGAGCTATGGAAGGAAACAGGGAGGGAGGGAGGAGGAAGCTTGGGATGAGCTATGGAAGGAAACAGGGAGGGGAGGAGGAAGCTTGGGATGAGCTATGGAAGGAAACAAGGAGGGAGGGAAGGAGGAAGCTTGGGATGAGGTATGGAAGGAAACAGGGAGGGAGGGGAGGAGGAAGCTTGGGATGAGCTATGGAAGGAAACAGGGAGGGAGGGAAGGAGGAAGCTTGGGATGAGCTATGGAAGGAAACAGGGAGGGAGGGAAGGAGGAAGCTTGGGATGAGCTATGGAAGGAAACAGGGAGGGAGGGAAGGAGGAAGCTTGGGATGAGCTATGGAAGGAAACAGGGAGGGAGGGAAGGAGGAAGCTTGGGATGAGCTATGGAAGGAAACAGGGAGGGAGGGAAGGAGGAAGCTTGGGATGAGCTATGGAAGGAAACAGGGAGGGAGGGAGGAGGAAGCTTGGGATGAGCTATGGAAGGAAACAGGGAGGGAGGGGAGGAGGAGGAAGCTTGGGATGAGCTATGGAAGGAAACAGGGAGGGAGGGGAGGAGGAATCTTGGGATGAGCTATGGAAGGAAACAGGGAGGGAGGGGAGGAGGAAGCTTGGGATGAGCTATGGAAGGAAACAGGGAGGGAGGGAGGGAAGGAGGAAGCTTGGATGAGCTATGGAAGGAAACAGGGAGGGAGGGAAGGAGGAAGCTTGGGATGAGCTATGGAAGGAAACAGGGAGGGAGGGAAGGAGGAAGCTTGGGATGAGCTATGGAAGGAAACAGGGAGGGAGGGAAGGAGGAAGCTTGGGATGAGCTATGGAAGGAAACAGGGAGGAAGGGGAGGAGGAAACTTGGGATGAGCTATGGAAGGAAACAGGGAGGGAGGGGAGGAGGAAGCTTGGGATGAGCTATGGAAGGAAACAGGGAGGGAGGGAAGGAGGAAGCTTGGGATGAGCTATGGAAGGAAACAGGGAGGGAGGGGAGGAGGAAGCTTGGGATGAGCTATGGAAGGAAACAGGGAGGGAGGGAAGGAGGAAGCTTGGGATGAGCTATGGAAGGAAACAGGGAGGGAGGGGAGGAGGAATCTTGGGATGAGCTATGGAAGGAAACAGGGAGGGAGGGGAGGAGGAATCTTGGGATGAGCTATGGAAGGAAACAGGGAGGGAGGGGAGGAGGAAGCTTGGGATGAGCTATGGAAGGAAACAGGGAGGGGAGGAGGAAGCTTGGGATGAGCTATGGAAGCAAACAGGGAGGAAGGGAAGGACGCTTGGGATGAGCTATGGAAGGAAACAGGGAGGGAGGGGAGGAGGAAGCTTGGGATGAGCTATGGAAGGAAACAGGGAGGGAGGGAAGGAGGAAGCTTGGGATGAGCTATGGAAGGAAACAGGGAGGGAGGGAAGGAGGAAGCTTGGGATGAGCTATGGAAGGAAACAGGGAGGGAGGGAAGGAGGAAGCTTGGGATGAGCTATGGAAGGAAACAGGGAGGGAGGGGAGGAGGAAGCTTGGGATGAGCTATGGAAGGAAACAGGGAGGGAGGGGAGGAGGAAGCTTGGGATGAGCTATGGAAGCAAACAGGGAGGAAGGGAAGGAGGAAGCTTGGGATGAGCTATGGAAGGAAACAGGGAGGGAGGGGAGGAGGAAGGTTGGGATGAGCTATGGAAGGTAACAGAGAGGGAGGGGAGGAGGAAGCTTGGGATGAGCTATGGAAGGAAACAGGGAGGGAGGGAAGGAGGAAGCTTGGGATGAGCTATGGAAGGAAACAGGGAGGGAGGGAAGGAGGAAGCTTGGGATGAGCTATGGAAGGAAACAGGGAGGGAGGGTAGGAGGAAGGTTGGGATGAGCTATGGAAGGAAACAGGGAGGGAGGGAAGGAGGAAGCTTGGGATGAGCTATGGAAGGAAACAGGGAGGGAGGGGAGGAGGAAGCTTGGGATGAGCTATGGAAGGAAACAGGGAGGGAGGGGAGGAGGAAGCTTGGGATGAGCTATGGAAGGAAACAGGGAGGGAGGGAAGGAGGAAGCTTGGGATGAGCTATGGAAGGAAACAGGGAGGGAGGGGAGGAGGAAGCTTGGGATGAGCTTGGAAGGAAACAGGGAGGGGAGGAGGAAGCTTGGGATGAGCTATGGAAGCAAACAGGGAGGAAGGGAAGGAGGAAGCTTGGGATGGGCTATTGAAGGAACCAGGGAGGAGGGGAGGAGAAGGAAACAGGGAGGGAGGGAAGGAGGAAGCTTGGGATGAGCTATGGAAGGAAACAGGGAGGGAGGGGAGGAGGAAGCTTGGGATGAGCTTGGAAGGAAACAGGGAGGGAAGGAAAAGCTATTGGAAGGAAAGAGGGAGGGAGGGAAGGAGGATAGTTGGAATGGACCACAGAAAGGAGAGAGGTGGGAAGGGATTGGGAGGGGTACGAAGGAAGGGGTTAAGCAAATTAAGAAGGAGATTAAAGACACAAAAATCAAAGTTGCAAGATAATCAGCCATAATTACTACATCTGTAATTTTGTTAAACAACACATTAAACTAGACCCACTTAAAGCAAGATGAGTAATAGAGACAACAGAATCCATGCAAGATCGCCAAACATTTACTTGACAATTAGGCTACAAGTACAGTACCGTTACTACACCGTAAAAATACACGATCTATTTTAGACACTCAATTTCCCCGCAGCATCCATGAGTGAAACCATCTACCTTTGCATGTAGTTATTAGTCTAGTCCCACTCTTGATACTTCTAAAGCTAGACTCGCCAAATATTAACTTCCTAAACCTCTACCCGATCCTATCACCAACCTGTCATTCCCCAAACCTTATGCTGCCCGAGAACAACTCTATGTGGGTCCTCAACGTAAACGGATAGAGGTGAAAGGGAGACAGGAGTGATAACAAGGTTACAAAGGAGAGGTAATGAGGACGAAGAAGATAAGGGAGGTGGGAAAGAAAACGGGAGCCATTATAACTGGAGTACAGGGAGTCGGCGGGAACAACATACACATATGAGGTTGGCAGCAATCAAGCAGCCTTTAAACCAAACATAATTCACCCTTAACTATATTATCTCCACGTCTGGTCTTCTTCCTCTTCCTCCTCCACTCTACCCGGATCACATCAACGAACACATGACTGCCAACCACAAACAGAATACGAACTATTGTTGAAAAAACGCACACGAATCAACCACCTAGAGACACACACAGGAACACCGACTGAGGGATCAACAGGGTTACCAATTCAAAAAGACAATATATCGCTAGATTAGTTCTTAGACAGTCACTAGCTAAAATAAGCAGGAACATATTGCTTGCGAAAGCCAGAATCTCATGAATATCGCTTACAAATTGTTTAAATCTGTAGAATATCTAGAAATATTACAGAAACTTTAGAATATCAATTAGATATAGTTCAAATTTCCTTGAGTTTCCTAGAGTATATGCTGGAAGTGACGGTTAGTCTATGTCTATCTATCTATCTATCTATATGCTCAGGCCCAATCCCCATTTTTTCTATTTGTATTATTGTTTTCTATTTTATTCTATTTTATTATTTGTTTTCCTTTTTTCTTGGGTGTGGCCGACTCAAGACAGAGCAAGAACAGGGAAAACACAAAAACAACATAAAACAACGAACAAACACAGATAAAAACACAAATTCACACACATCTAGGTCATCAGATCATCCTGTCTATGCTGTCAATAATTGCCGCTATATCGAAGTAAGCAGCTCTGGATCTAGCGGTTAAATAGCTACATTGGCTACCCTGAGGATTAAGCAACAAGGAGGTGTTCTGGGTCACGTGACTTGAGGTGGTGGCGATGATTTCTTGGGTCGCTTATGTTACGTTATCCAGTAATTTTAACAAGCATTATCATTGTGAATCATATAGTCTGGTATGATCAATTATAATTAATAACAGAACATTCTGCAGATCGTCATTGTCTTATCTCATTGGTTGTTATCGGCTACCCTAGTACCTTACAGTGATGCCATCAGTTGGGCAGATAATTAATATTGTTGATTCATAAAAAGTGGGACGAGTTACATTTAAAGAAAACTGGATTATTACCTCCGACTCAGTTATTTCCTCTTACTTGTTTTAGTGTTGATTATGACCGCATCAAAGACAAATGTTATAATACAATGATGGTGTTTGTGTGCGTGTTATGATTGATTATAGGTTGATAATAATACATTAAGATAATGGCAAGTGATAACACACTCTCGGACGTAAATCATGGCCTTAAGTGTTCGAAGCTATCCTGAACTGAATTGAAACTTCTCATTAATGCCTTACTTAATAATAACACACGGAGGTTCATTTTGGTGTCCGAGGGTTCACATTTGGCATTTTGGCTCGAACGTCCCTTGATTTTGGCCCTGTCACTCTTTCAACTATGGGGGAGGCACTCGCTATAGGCAGTTCTGCCTTTTGCCTCCCTCAATCACATAGAAAAAAATAAATAAAAATAAATCAGCCACATAAATCTGGGTCCAATATGAACTCTCCAACTGCAATTTGAACCTCCGAAATGTAAATATTAGTACTCAAAATATTGAGAAGATTCGATTCAGTTCGGAATAGCTTCGTAAACGTCTGCCCTAACTTATGTTGTTCACTGTACACTCAACAACATAAGTTAAGGCAGAAGTTTTCGAAGTTATCCTGAACAGAATAAAATGTTGTCATTCATTTTAAAATACAGGATAAAGTCAGCGCCACGCCTTCACCACCACCAACGGTATTATGGTACTTATAACCGAAACTAACACTAATTATTTATCAATATTTGAAGGCTATTATATAATTAGGATGTTGCAAAGATCATATTAATATTTGTTTCAACCTCCGGAGATCCATTTCATGTGCACTATATAAAGCACTGTAAAAACAAAAAACTCTCCCTATAATTCTCCCTATTGATGGCAGTGAAATTCTTATTAACCCTCTCCGGCATATGACGCAATGTTGAGCCTATTAGGGATACTTTAAAGCCTTTGTTACTATCAGGGGTATTTAGAAACCTTTAGTTTAGTTACTTCAACCTCTGCAGTTGTCTTTGAGTTAGCTGTGGGCAGAAAACTAATTTTGGAGAGGTAATTATAAGAGTGAGAGAACTCTATTTCTTATTGTTAATCTGGCAACCTCTGCGTCATATGAGTCTGAAGGGGTCAAGCCCCTTACTGTTAAAATAGATGCTGATTTCAATCATTCATGGGGGGGTGAGGGGGGGCAAAGCCCCCTCTCAACCCATCCTGTATCCAAAGGCAAAACAATTTGTATATTTATTTTTGAAAATGACTTACATCAGAGTGTTTTAAAATCGTTGGATAATGGGAGAAATAAAGTTTTCCGGGGATTGTAACTAATTTCAACTACTGTATAATGATGAATACTACCTAAAACCCAAAAGAAAAACCATGGGAAAATTAGTGGTAGTTTGGGTTTTATTTTCCCGGTATTATATAATATATAATTCCGTTTACGAATTAGTGGTAGTTTCGGTTATATTTTCCCGGTATTATATAATATATAATACCGTTTACGGTATTATATAATATATAATACCGTTTACGGTATTATATAATATATAATACCGTTTACGAATTCCTTTTATAAAGTTGGCAAATAAACAATGTTTAAAAAAAAAATGGTAACGAATGCATTGTTCCTCAGTGTATGAGAGGTCCTTCTTAACCCTATCAAGATTATGACGCATTTTGACAATTATTCTGGATAACATTAGACGATTGTATACAATTTAGGATGGAGCTGTGGGAATTATAAGGGTAACGCCTGTCTCAATATTTCTTACAGTAGATCCTCTGGAAAAGGCAAACTAGGCCTGTGTATCCAGCTCAGTACCAGTACTTGCACTGCTGCGGTCGTTCACGGTGTTGGCGGCGGCGGTAGCAGACGCAACATTTTTACTATTCTGTATTTTTGCTTTATAATCAAACTTCAATATACCCTCTCCTAATATACCCTCTGCATGACTTCCATATACCCTTCCTAATCTGAATAAAAATATCTGATAATAGCCAGACAACAGAAAATAAATACGTAATTTTTTTCCCTCTGCCGCTAAGAATAGGGCTGCGTTTTTCTGAATTGAATGTTGTCGTTTCTGGAACCATTGAATCACTACTTCTCCCAAACGGCTGCCTCTACGGCATTCAACACTAAGACCAAAGTTGTTCGAAGATGAAAAACGGTTATAAACGGTAATAAACGGTTCCAATATAACATTGAAGTTGAAATTTAAGAGTATTAAGGAAAACTGTTTGACGCCGATGGTAGGGTGCTCAACAGCCTTTAATGTCAACAAGTCAGTGTTACTCATACTATTAATATAAATTAAATCACCGTATTAAGAGTTCCATATATCATTACCTATACCTACTAAAACAGCGTTTTTATACCATAATATCATGTATTATATTCAATAAGAAACCAACTGGTATAATTATGGAGCAACGGTTCAGTTAGCATATGCTCATATAATTCACAACACCTATTCATAAATATTAACAATACTGGCACCCTTAATAATATTAACAATACTGGCACCCTTAATAATATTAACAATACTGGCACCCTTAATAATATTAACAATACTGGCACCCTTAATAATATTAACAATACTGGCACCCTTAATAATATTAACAATACTGGCACCCTTAATAATATTAACAATACTGGCACCCTTAATAATATTAACATACTCCGGCACCCTTAATAATATTAACAATACTGGCACCCTTAATAATATTAACAATACTGGCACCCTTAATAATATTAACAATACTGGCACCCTTAATAATATTAACAATACTGGCACCCTTAATAATATTAACAATACTGGCACCCTTAATAATATTAACATACAATACCTTTCGCCAAATTTAGAATACCTTCCAACCCTAGATCAGCTGTGCTCCCCCCTCTACACCCCCAGAACTCCAGAGAAAAGGAAGGAAAAACATATCTGTGATGAACATCATCCATTGTAGGGATGCAAACAGCACCATTATATTATAATTATTATAATATGTCGGATTTGTTGTCCTCATATATAATGTGTGTGTCATTTAAAAGGCAGCTTCTAAGTGTACATGCCTGTTCTGTAATAAGGTTCACATAGTATATAAAGCGTAAACATCCAACACATTATATTTAAAAATGGCGTCAGTTGCATCCCTACAAAGGAGTGTGTTTATCGTATATGATGATGATTTTGTAATTCCAGCTACAATCCAATTATTATATAAAGCTTAACCAGTATAGGCCTAATCAAGCGACTAATATATATATATATATTTTTTTTTTTTTTTTTTTTTTCTATGTGATTGAGGGAGGCAAAAGGCATAACTGCCTATAGCGAGTGCCTCCCCCATAGTTGAAAGAGTGACAGGGCCAAAATCAAGGGACGTTCGAGCCAAAATGCCTGGACACACGGAGTTTGAAGCAATTTAAGTCATAGGAAGAGGGAAAGACTGATTCTGGGAGAGAGTTCCAGAGCTCAGATGTTGAGTAGAAGAAAGTTTGAGAGTAACGTTTCACTCTTGGGTTGGAGAGTTGCACAGAGTAGGGGTGGGATTGAGTTGCAAGACGGGTACCACGTGCCCTACGTAAAGGAGGTGGTATGCACTGGGATAGCTTGAGGAACACTGATTATTATAGTAGCGATAGAATAGCGAGAGAGATGCAACATTGCGGCGGAGAGAGAGAGATTGCAGGGAGTTGGTGAGTGGACGGGAGTTAATGATACGAAAGGCCTTCCTTTCAACTTTGTCTAGGAGAGCGGTGTGAGAGGAACCTCCCCATACATGTGAACAATACTCAATACAAGGCCGCACTATGCCCCTGTACAGAGCAAGAAGCTGTGCAGGGAAAAGAACCCCCTAAGGCGGTTGAGCACACCCAGCTTCTGGGAGGCTGCCTTAGCAAGACTGGTAATATGGTCCTTCCAAATGAGAGCAGAAGAAAAAGAGACACCAAGAATATTGAGAGAAGATGAAGGGTTGATTTTTGTATTGTTGAAGAATAAGGGATAGTCCGCTGGGAGATCCTGACGGGTAGATAGATGGAGAAATTGGGTTTTGGAAGCATTAAAGTTAACAAGGTTTTCTCTGCCCCAATTGGAAATAGTATTTAGATCAGAATTTAAGAGTTCTATGGCTTCATTACGTTTGTCGTTGAGGGATTGCTGGCTGGGGCGTTCTGAAAAACTAATGGAGTAGTGTAAGGTTGAGTCGTCTGCGTATGAATGGATGGGAATTAAGGTACAGTTAAGGAGATCATTTATAAAAATTAGAAAGAGAATAGGAGATAGGACAGAGCCCTGAGGAACACCGGAGTTTATAGGGTGAGGAAGTGAACAATGGCCGTCCACAACCGCAGCTATGGAAACGGCCAGAAAGGAAATTAGAGACAAAGGCACAGATGGAGGGATAGAAACCGAAGGAGGGTAGTTTAGAAATTAAAGATTTATGCCAGACTCTATCGAAGGCTTTCGATATGTCTAGTGCAATAGAAAAAGTCTCACCGAAGTCCCGAAAGGAGGATGACCAAGAGTTAGTAAGATATGAAAGAAGATCACCAGTAGAGCGACCCTTAAGGAAGCCATACTGGCGATCTGAGAGCAGATTATGAGAAGAGAAATGCTTAAGAAATTTGGAAGCAAGAATAGTTTCAAAAACTTTAGAAAGACAAGAGATAAGAGCAATTGGACGATAGTTGGAGGGTTGAGAGCGGTCACCCTTCTTTGGGACAGGTTGAATGTGAGCAAACTTCCAGCATGAAGGGAAGACGTTAGAGGATAGACAGAGACGAAAGAGTTTGCCTAGGCAGGGAGTCAGCACGGAAGCACAGTTTTTGAGAACAACAGGAGGAACACCGTCCGGACCGTACGCCTTATTAGTGTTAAGCCCAGAGAGGGTAGAAAGTACGTCTTTAGAAGAGATTAGGATATTAGGCATAAGTAAGAGAGAGGAGGGCGGAGAGGGAGGAATAGCACCGGAATCATCCAAAGTGGAGTTTCTAGCAAAAGTTTGAGCGAAGAGTTTAGCTTTGTCAGAGGAAGAAGTGATGGTTGTGCCATCAGAGTGGGAAAGGGGAGGGAAAGACGAGGAAGAGAAATTGTTGGAGAGGTTTTTGGCTAGATGCCAGAAAGCTTGGGAAGAGCTAGAGTTGGATAGTTCAGTGCATTTATTATTGATGAAAGAGTGTTTGGCAAGTCGAAGAACAGATTTGGCTTGATTCCGGGCAGAAACATATGAAGAATGAGAGTCTTGAGTTTTAAGGCGTCGGTACCGTTTGAATGCTTCCTCCTTATTGCGGACAGCAGTAGAACAGGCGTGAGTAAACCAAGATTTTTTAGCATTAGTCTGAGAGAAAGAGAATGGAATGTATGCTTCCATGCCCGATAGGATTACCTCGGTAATGCGTTCAGCACTCTCCGAGGGTCCCCGGCCATGGAAGCAGAAATCATTCCATGGGAAATCAAAGAAGTACTGCCGAAGAGCCTCCCAGTCGGCAGCGCCAAAGTGCCACAAGCGCCGCCGGCTAGGAGGATCGGATGGCTGTACTGGAGAGATAGGACAGGTGACAGAGATAAGTTTATGGTCGGAGGAGCCCAGAGGAGAGAAAAGATCGACAGTATAAGAAGAAGGGTTAGAAGTTAGAAACAAGTCAAGAATGTTGGGCCGATCTCCGATGCGATCCGGGATACGGGTGGGTTGCTGAACTAACTGCTCTAGGTCATTTAGGATAGAAAAGACGTAGGCTTGTTCACCAGGTGGATCAGTAGTGTGAGAGGAGAGCCAATGGCGGTGGTGAACGTTGAAATCTCCTAAGATGGAGATTTCTGAGAAAGGAGAAATGGATAGAATGTGTTCCACTGTAGAGTTTAGATAGTCAAAGAATTTCGGAAAGTTGGTAGAGTTAGGGGAAAGATAGACAGCACAGAAATATTTAGTAAGAGAATGACAGGAAAGTTTGAGCCATAAAGTTGAGAATTCAGAGGAGTCGAAATCGGGAACACGAGAGCAAGTGAGTTTGTTGTGCACATATGCACAACATCCGCCTTTGGCTTTGAAACTAGGATAGAGAAAGTAGGAGGATACAGAGAAGGGGTTGCTGGAAGTTGCTACAGACACCTGAGTTTCGGTGAGGAAGAGAAGATCGGGTTTGTAGGAGGAGAGATGGTGCTCAACAGAGTGAAAGTTAGAGGAAAGTCCACGAATGTTGCAGAAATTAATAGAAAGAGTAACAGGCCGAGGTCCAAACTTTCTTGGGAGGAAGACCAGTGCCAAGATGGTGGCATGGAGAGCTCTCACTGTGGCAGAATTATATGTGTTCTTGGCACTCACAATGCTGATGACACACATAAAGAAGCACGTTCTGGCCGACTACTGGATAACTGGCGACCTCACAACGACTCCAGCATTTGGCAAATTCATGTCAAGGGATAGGTACTTCGACATCCTCTCATATTTCCACCTGACAAATAACATGCATGTCCACGAGCCCGACACACAGAAATTAATAGAAAGAGTAACAGGCCGAGGTCCAGGTAATTGTGTGGGGTCGTCAGGGGATGGTCGGTCGGGTGAGGGGGCATTTATGGTCCCCCCCCCCTGGGGACTCCGAGGCTGGGCTAAAATTCATCATTTTGTGTTTTTTTAATTTTGGTGTGGAGGAATGAAGTGTGGTGTGCATGTTTAGTGTAGTGAAGTGGATAGGAGGAGGAGGTGTTTGTGGAATATATATAGGAATATATATAATGAACAGTAAAACCAGGGCGTAGGTGAACATCTTTATTATGGTTACGTTTCGCAACTATGCATGTTGCATCATCAGACCTAAAATAGAAAAGAACATGTGATATTTAATATTCACATATTTTTATATTAATATAAAAATATGTGAATATTAAATATCACATTTTATTTTCTATTTGAGGTCTGATGATGCAACATGCATAGTTGCGAAACGTAACCATAATAAAGATGTTCGTCTACGCCCTGGTTTTACTGTTCATCATAAAGCTGTGCTTTCCACGCAACGAGTCTATTGCCTACAGTATATATATATATTATATATATATAATATATATATATATATATATATATAAAAATATATATATATATATATATATATATATTATATATATATATATTATGTGTGTGTGTGTGTGTTAATGCAACTATCAAATGTCCATACCCAGCTTAAATTACAGGCTCGCTAACGCTCGCCAGGAAAAAATTGACAAGACAAGTCTTAATATTGACAAAGAAATTGGGCGAAAGGTCTTAAAACTATCAAACTAATGGGCCGAACGTCTTATAATCTGAAGAGTAATGGGGCTAAACATGAGGAAGAAGGGGGCCCAGAAAAACGACCCATCTCCCCTTAACATACCATTTATACATCAGAAACCTGTTATTATTATTCCATTTATGTTAATAGCGACGCTCCCAGCTCCAACTTCCTTATAGCCTGAAACTCGCAAGTGGTAAATTTGTCTATGGCTTCACTGAATTTGAACTTCTACCTTTTAAACAATTAACTTTCAATACCTCTGTTATGTAATTAGAAGATGGCTATAGCATGGCGCCTCTCTTAATAGAAAAAGGCAACTGGGACAAATCCTCCACAGAGCCTCCCTGGTGCGGGTTTACAGTCCACAAACGTACAGTTCTATCTATATGCTATTCTATCTATATGCTCAGGCCCAATCCCCATTTTGGGGGTAGCCGACTCAAGACAGAGCAGGAACAGGGAAAACACAAAAACAACATAAAACAACAAATAAACACAGATAAAAAGCACAAACTCACACACATCCAGGTCATCCAGGAGAAAACCCAGAGACCAGGGTCACCAAGGTCGCTCCAGCACTCCCCCGGCCCCCGACCACCCAGAGAGGTTCCGATCTCGGCAGGCAGACATGCAGCGGAGCCAAAGCCACAAGCCCTCCCACCACACTTCCAGGCGCACCCTTCATATTAATCGTCTCCCCGGGCCAGGCACCTGATGGACTATTCTCTAGTCCAACTTGCGCCAGACCCCTTACTCCAAATGACCACGTGTTCACTCAACTATTCACAAGCATTCTCCATTCACTCCTGTCCACCACCACTTCCCCTGCCTGATCTATAGTCATTCCTCTATCATCCAAAGCCTTTCTTACACAGTCTCTCCATCTCAATGGGGGTCTTCCTGCCCTTCTATCTCCCCTTGTACCTGACTCACATATTCTCTTTGTAAGCCTTTCATCTCCCATTCGTTCAACATGACCATACCAGCTCAGCACCCTTCTGTCCACTCTGGCTGACAAATGTTCCTGCTGCCCCACTCTCCTACGTATCTCTTCATTCCTCAATCTGTCTCTACGAGTAACTCCACACATACTCCTCAAGCAGCTCATCTCCATCACATCCAGCCCTCTTTTCTCCTTTTTCTTCAGAGCCCATGTCTCCGCCCCATGCATCACTGTTGGCACAACAATTCCTTGATACAGTGCACTTTTTACTTTCACTCCGAGATTTCTCGTCTTCCACATACTTCTCATTGCTCCGAAAACCTTCCTTCCTTCACACACTCTCTGTTTTACCTCCACTTCCATACCTCCACTCCTGCTTATCGTTCCTCCTAGATATTTAAAACACTCTACTTGTTCCAATATTTCCCCATCCAGCCTCACATCTAGATTCACCCTATGCTCTCCCCTATTACACACCATTACTTTACTTTTATTGACGTTCACCTTCACTTTTCCTCCTTCCACAAACCACACCAAACTCTTTGACTACCCGCTGCAGTTTCTCATCAGAATCCGCCACCAATGCTGTGTCATCAGCGAACAGCAACTGATTCAACTCCCAATCTCTACCATTCTTCTCTACTAAACCCAATCCTCTTCCCATAGTTCTCCTTTTCACCTCCCTCACCACACCATCCATAAACATATTAAACAGCCATGGTGACATTACACAACCCTGTCGCAAACCTACCTTTACCTCAAACCATTCATTCAACTCACCATTTCCTACTCTCGCACATGCTCTGCTCCCTTCATAAAAACTCTTAACCCTCTCACGACCATAGGAAGCAGAGGTTGCCAGATTAGCAATAAGAAATAGAATACTCTCACTGTTATAATTACCTCTCCAAAATTAGTTTTCTGCCCACAGCTAACTCAAAGACAACTGCAGAGGTTGAAGTAAACAAACTAAAGGTTTATAGATACCCCTGACGGTAACAAAGGATTTAAAGAATCCCTAATAGGCTCAAAAATCGCGTCCGTATGTGAGAGGGTTTACTGCTTCTAACAAATTTCCTCCTATTTCATAAATCCTTAACACCTTCCACATTGCTTCACGGTCCACACGATCATACGCTTTTTCCAAGTCCATAAATGCCCAAAATATCTCCTTATGCTTCTCTAAATACTTCTCGCATAACTGTCTTACTGCAAACATCTGATCCACGCACCATCTTCCCCTCCTAAAACCGCACTGTTCTTCTCCAATTGCAACTTCCGTACACTTTATTATCCTCTCTATCAACACCCTGCCATACAGCTTTCCAACCACTGACAATAAACTAATACCTCTATAACTTGAACACTCCTGCCGATCTCCCTTCCCCTTGTACAACGGCACAATACATGCACTATTCCAGTCTATTGGTACCATTGACACAGCAAAGCACACATTGAAAAGTATCACCAACCAATCTACTATCACATCTCCACCCTTCTTTATACACTCCACAGCAATACCATCCAAACCTTCTGCTTTTCCCGCTCTCATTTGTTTCACTGCTTCTTTCACCTCATTTTCCTCAATCCTTTCATTCATTCCCTGCCACCTGGGTGGCCTGGGTAACCTATCTCCATCCACCTCTGCTTCAATCACTGCTTCTCTTCCATCTCTTGTATTTAACAAAGATTCAAAATACTCGGCATATCTTTTCCTCACTTCAACTGGTTCCACTAGTAATTCTCCATTTTCATCTTCACTGACTCTTCCCTCTTTTGTCCTCCTTTCCTTACTTTATTTACCTCCTTCCAGAACGTACAGTTGCCCAAATAAATTCTGCTTTTCTCCATGATACAAGGAAATGTAATGTGTATGGTTCCATGTCACCTCAACCAGTAGACCATTTCAACCAGTCGCTCTCAACCAGTGTCAAATCAACCAAGACCAACAAACCAGTGCCAAACTATAGTACTAACCTAACCTAACCGTATTGGTTGATTTGGTACTGGTTGAGAGCTACTGGTTGAAATGGTTTACTGGTTGAGTTGACCGGTCACCAATGTGTATGATTGAATTACGAACGTAGTTTCTTAGACAGGGTTAACTCGCCTCATTAGTCAAATAATACTTAAAAGAAACCACACTCGCAATTCATAGTATTTTACTTCCATGCATAAGATCACCACAAAGACCATAACTTATGTGGGTAACTGTACATCAGCCGTCCACTGCCTTGTGTGTATATTTATCTCAGTTTACTTACTTGTCCATACAATCTACCAAAGACCATAACTTATGTGGGTAACTGTACATCAGCCGTCCACTGCCTTGTGTGTATATTTATCTCAGTTTACTTACTTGTCCATACAATCTACCAAAGGATAACAGGCTGTTCACAACATGTAGACGGAGGTCTATTACTAAGGTGTATAAATTAATCCCTTTAACCCCATATAGTCCGAAGAGGGGGGGGGAAGGAATTTTGTTTGGACCTCCCCTCCACCCCACCCTATTTTTATCTATTAATTTGGAGATTTTGGGACGCTTCACCCCATTAGCTTGGCAACAAGAAGCTTCATTCCATTCAGATGTTGATTATGTTATGGGAGATAGATAGCAAACCTGCAACTTTGGAGAAATCGGCCTTCCGCCTGTACATTTTTCTATCTAAAAATACACAAATTTTGTTTGTTTGAAAGGGGTCTTGGTGGGCGTTTCTTTAGTTTGAAGGAAGTCTGGGAAGGCGTTTTTGTTAACCTAGGGCACAAACTAAAATATATATCACGACAATATCAAACGCAAGCAAAATCCTCAATTACACAGCAAATCAAAATAACCCACAATATGTCGGATCCGATAGTTTTAATACGATGGCGTTATATAGATTTGATAATGGCTAATAACTGACGATTTTTACCCTCTCAGACATATGACGCAATTTTGAGCCTATTAGGGATACTTTAAATCCTTTGTTACCATCAGGGGTATTTAGAAACCTTTAGTTTAGTTACTTCAACCTCTGCAGTTGTCTTTGAGTTAGCTGTGGGCAGAAAACTAATTTTGGAGAGGTAATTATAAGAGTGAGAGAACTCTATTTCTTATTGCTAATCTGGCAACCTCTGCGACATATGAGTCTGAAAGGGTTAAAAAGCTTAGGATGAACCTCTCGGAACTAAAGGAATGAAAATAGTATCTTACATTCATAGAACTCCCACAGTGCTTTGGAAATCTGACGAAAACGTCTAGTGATAGCGACATTATGTAAAAGGCGTTATCGTAATGAAGAGTTTAAAAGATGATTCAGCTACGAACAAAAAAAACGGCAACACATTCAATATTATCGGAAATTAAATTAGAATCTCTGGGTGGACTCAAAAATATAATAACACAAAGACAAATTTCATTGGAAATCAGAAAGCTGCAACAAAATTTAGTATTTGCCAAATGTTAAGTCTTGGCTCAAACTCTTGCTAATTCTGCAAGAAAAACGAAGTAATTTCAGAGCTGGGAAATAATTAAAAGTTCCTGCAGTCTCCAAGCCGAGTAATAAGAACATAAGAACATAACATAAGAAAATGGGAGTCTGCAGAAAGCCGATTGGCCTAAGCAAGGCAGATCCCTGTCCCACACAACCCCAATTACAAAGCCCAATTATAGGCTCAACACTCTAATACCCTGAGGATCATCTTACCAAAACGGTTAGAGATTAACGCAGGATTATGGGGGTCTGCAGAGCGCTGATTGGCCCAACCCTGCTAATCCCCCTTCACACCCAACCCTTCTCGTCCATATGCTTATCCAATTTTATCTTAAAGCTCCCTATCGTTTTTAATCCCACTATAGCACTTGGTAGTCCATTCCACTCATCTACAACTCTGTTACCAAACCAATATTTGCCTATATCTTTTCTGAAACGAAATTTATCTAATTTGAAACCATTGGTACGAGTTCTTTCGCTATCACTGAGCTTTAGTACATTTGTCATGTCCCCTTTGTTAATCCCACTAACCCACTTGAACACCTCTATCATATCCCCTCTAACTCTGCGTCTCTCTAACGAATGTAAGCCTAATTTCTTCAACCTTTCTTTATACGGAAGATTTCTAATATTATGGATCATTTTGTCATTCTACGTTGTACTCTCTCCAATGAATCTATGTCCATTCTGTAATAAGGACACCAAAATTGAACAGCATAATCCATATGGGGTCTCACTAATGACAAGTAAAGTTTTAAGATAACATCAGCAGTTCTGTACTCACACTCCTTGAGATGAACCCGAGAATCCTGTTTGCCTTGTTTCGAACGCTTATACACTGTTGTCTAGGCTTCAAATCATTGCTAACAAACACACCTAGATCTTTCTCACAATTCGAGTTTTCTAATTCCACATTAGCTAGTTTATATTTAACATTTGTATGCATCTTCCCTATCTTTAATACCTTCCATTTGTCAATGTTAAACTTCATCTGCCAATTTACTGACCATTCGTGTAAGGTATCTAGATCCCTTTGGAGGCACTCTATATCTCTATCTGAATCAATTGTTCTCCCCATTTTGGTATCGTCTGCAAATTTACTGTCCTACTAGTTATACCTAAATCAAGGTCATTTATGTATATAACAAACAACAGAGGACCCAATACAGATCCCTGGGGGACACCACTTTTGACTGCTCCCCATTCTGACTTCGTACCATTTATGCTGACTCTCTGCTTCCTACCAATTAGCCATGACCTAATCCATCCCAACAACGCCCCACCTATTCCATGCGCCTCAACCTTTCTCATCAATCTCTCATGGGGGACTCTGTCGAAAGCTTTACTGAAATCTAAATATTATATCATATGACTTGTCATTATCTACTGCTTCATATACCTCTGAGAAAAAACTAAGCACATTAGTAAGGCAAGAAACGTCCCTGAGTGAATCCATGCTGAGAAGAATTTATTAAATTAAATGTATCTAAGTGGTTTCTAATTTTACTAGCAATAATTGACTCTAGTAGCTTTCCTATGATTGATGTAAGACTAATGGGACGGTAATTGGATGCTATTGATTTGTCACCTTTTTTGAAGATCGGAACTACGTTTGCAAGCTTCCAAGCTTCTGGAACTATACCTGTCTCCAATGACTTGTTAAATAAAAATGTTAATGGGTAACTTAACTCATCCCTACATTCTTTTAATACTCTAGCATATACCTCATCAGGACCAGGCGATTTATGAGGTTTCAGTCTGTCAATTTCCTTAAGCACATCATTTCTACTTATAGTAACCGTGAGAAGTTAGTTTATTAAAGATACAAATAAAAAGAAGTTAGTTTATTAAAGATACAAATAAAAATTATCTCGTTCTCTGTTTAACGATCTATCCATCCATCTATTTGGCTCGCTGTCTCTCTCACTCTTTCTCTGTGTATGTGCGTAAATGTATATTTATATGTCTACCGAAAAATATACACATTTATTTCGAAGTGGGTGTGTGTGTGGGGGGGGGGGGGGGGTCCTTGTGGTACTATTACAACTTAATGGAGGTCTAGGAAGTAAATTTGAAAGAAAGCACAATATTAATAATATCAAAATATAAGACAACGACAAATAAACTCCCTTTAACCACTTCGATTTACAGAGGTCCTTCCTAAGCTTACTAAACTCATCTACTGCCAGCTAAAAGACTGTGGAATAAGTCATTGCTGTGAAAACGCTAATTATACTGCAACATTAACCCTTTCAACCCGATGATGGCTTTTTGCATTATATTCTGGCTATTATTCAGCTTCGAAAGATCATTGGATGACAACAATGTCTATCTGTCTATTGCCAGACGACGTAATACCCGAGAGGGGATGGCCGCGAATTAATCGCCTTCATTTGCTTTCATATGCCAAAGCAACATTTTGGCTCGAACGTCCCTTGATTTTGGCCCTGTCACTCTTTCAACTATTGGGGAGGCACTCGCTATAGGCAGTTATGCCTTTTGCCTCCCTCAATCACATAGAAAAAAAAAAAAAAAAAAAAAAACTCAGTGGCTTATCTAACTTGTAACTGTTCACTGGAGAGGGTCGCTTAAGGGGAGATGGTTTACGTTTTGGGCGAGTTTTGCATGTATTCATTATTTTTCTAGTTTCCTCCCTAGACCTCCATCAAATTAAATAAAACATCCCTTCTAGATTAATTTGTACATTTTTCGGTAGAAAAATGTCGGCCGGTTCTTCCAACATTACAGGCTCACTATTGTTCGCCAGGGAAAACATCGACACCTAAATAGCACGAAAGGTCTAAATATTGACGAAGAAATGAGGTGAAAGGTCTTAAAATCGACTAGCTAATGGGGCAAATATCTTAACATCTGAAAACTAATTGGGTTAAACATGAGGGAGAAAGTGGTCCAGAAAAATGGCCTATGTCCCCTTAAGCCGAACCGTCCATTGGTGTGTATAGTGTGTGGGGGTCCATGTGGAATACTATTATACTGTTGGAATGGCTGTGGATGTGAATGTAGTCTGTAACCAGTGTACTTAGGTCGACCCTGCTGATAAGATGCTAGCATATACGTGGTACACTGGGATGTCATAGTCTCTAGCCTACTCATAAGAATTCGTGAACCCTCGACGTGTTTCTTTATGCAATTATATATACCGGTATATTTATATATATATATATATATCGTATATATATTTCTGGATCGATTTTTGGATAGAATTTGCTTTCAATACATATTATATAGTTTTATAGTTGATGTATAGAAAATTATATTCATTAATGTGTTTCCAGAGTTTTACTTCCATAATTAGAAATATATGATTGTCCACGAATATCTATGAAAGGGCTAAAGACTATGGCATCCAACTGTACATACAACACTGGTCTACCGCACCTTTAATGTCCGCCAATGCAGCTAAGGGAATGGAAAACCCTGCCCGTAGGTCAATAAACCCACTGTGTTCCGGCAGGCGATTTAACACACACAGGGGTCCAAAAGGGTTAATTAATAATATTTACGCCATCGATTCATGGAGAAAAAATACAATCGTTTAACATTACCTGGAATAGCCACTGAAGAGGTTGGAATTATACCTGATTAGTATTATTGAGGTAAGCCCTTGGTGGTGAATAGCAAGGAATTATTGTCCCATTGATGAGTGGAAGGATGGGTGGGATTATGGCGAGAGAGAGAGAGAGAGAGAATATATACTGTGTGTATATATATATATAAAATAAACCATTGAAAAGGACCCTCGCATATTAATTAATAATAGGCCTAACCTTGAAAGACCCCATAGGAAGCTTTCAGGGAATTTAAACATAATATTTTAAGAAGATTTTAAGGGTTCGTTCCGCCCACAAGTCATTTCTTTCACAAGTCAATTCGCCCCAGGTTAGTTCGCCCACAAACCAGTTCACCTACAAGTTACTTCATTGATTCTACAAATCATTTGCTCCATTAGCTAGTTCGCTCACAGATAATTTCATCCACAAGTCATTTCATCCACAAGTCATTTCACCCACAAGTCATTTCACCCACAAGTCATTTCATCCACAAGTAATTTCATCCACAAGTCATTTCACCCACAAGTCATTTCATCCGCAAGTCATTTCGTCTACAAATCATTTCGGCCATAAGTCTTCTCCCTCAAACTAATTGTGCATACAGGAGGATCTGACTTGCGAACGAACTGACTAAGAGGATTACATCCCCCTTTATTAGGAGTTTTGCCTTTTCTTTTATGTCAAATAATTAAAATAAGTATAATAGACGATTTTTACATCATACACACTAATATCATACTCATTATAAACATTAATTCCACACATACATATCATACATTAATATTATATGTGTTAATACGGTACGTATTATGTTCTATTCATATTTCATTTTTCTTAATACATTTTTCTTGTGCTCTTCATAATGCTGTGTCCCAGATTGTATATTTCTTAACGTAGGATCCTAATACATTTATTATATTAAAGAAAATCAAGGCATCATGGTATGTCCGTCTCTACGATTATGCATGTGTGTGTGTGTTATATATATATATATATATATATATATATATATATATATATATTATTAACCATTCTCACCGCCTTCCCATTTTCGTCCATGCCCTTCACGTACTTTTCTTTCAACTATAGTCATATTAATAATTAATAGGCACAAGATCTTGACCACTAACCTACCTAACTAAAACACGACTGGAGTAACCAAGCTAATACAGTATATCTACTATTTGGGAAGAGTCAGCCAGGAAATAGGTGTGGAAATGTACAGCTACTGATCTAGCGCTTATTGAAACAGAGGCTAGGAGTCACGATTTCTGGCCTAATGTTATTGAATGAATTATTATATTATTATTATTATTATTATTATTATTATAGTACTCCAAAGCCTCATACTTATTTACCATTACCGCGTTTCAGTAAGAATAGTCTTAAACTTTTCAAGACCCGATTACACCTTTTATTTATTTATGTATTTATTTATTTATTTATTTATTTTTATTTTTTTTTGGGGGGGAGAGGGAGTAGGTTTAATTCATATTAGGAAGGGTAAAGGAAAGTCAAAGGTAAAGACTGTCTCGATCAACCCTCTACCATTCCCACAAATCCTTCTTAAGCTGTATAAGATCGTCTAATGATAGGCAGAATAAGCTGTCAAAGTGTGTTCATAATCTTCAGAGGGTTAATCAGTGTGTCTGCCCTTTGTAGCCTGTGGTGATTGAGATGCCCAGCCTGGTACACAGGGACTACTAAATATTACAGTTACCTCCCTAGATGGAACGTCACCAATGTCCACTTACACCTGGTTTATATTTATTAAACAGACGCCTCGAGTGTTACGAAATGTTCCCACAGTCTTGCCCTGCCCGGGAATTGAATCCGGGTCCTTGCAGTTTAAATCGAGTACGCACACCAATGCACCACAGGGTAGTAACATTTGTCAACAATCGATTCCAACTATAAAATGAAAGAGGCAAACTATATGCAACCTTATAATTAAATAATACAATGTTAATTGTATTGACATTAATTCCATGCGTCCGTTTGAAAGATTATGTATTTTTCTTAGTGGTGTTTACAAGAGATTATAAACTTTCCAAGAAATATTTGTATAACAAACTTTGAAACAGTTCCGGGAGGAATGAAAACTGTGAGGATAATTCACAAACACGATTTTAAAAGTTTGCCTCTCGCTCTTTGTGTTTCTCTGGAGCGCCGTGAACATGTGGGAATGTATACTTGGTGTTATTATCATTATTAGTATTATTATAACTAATAATATATTATTACTATTAAATATTATTATTATTATTATTATTATTTATTATTATTATTATCAAAACAGGTGCCTGAACAAGGCTCACTTATTACACTGGTTCGGGCTATTCTTATTGTCCAAATAATGGGGCACAATATTGACTTGGTAGTTTCATGAGCTATGTTCTACCATAGGTTGTGGGAGATGGCGCCCACAACACTAATAAGTCTACCGGGTATGGGAGGTGGTGGCATGAGCGGCAACACTGTCCGAGCGGCCTTCATAAGTTAGACAGAGTATAGAAGATGAAGGTGGTGTTGGAAACAACAACACCCATCAACCCATCATCTCCAGACATCACCTTTTGCTCCCCAGAACTCGCCCCCACAACATCCTTGAGGGTGGTCAGAACCTTAGGCTCTGACCACCTCCCGATCATTATCACCACCAAAACCAGACTCACCCCAGCTAGCCACAAACACACATACACCAATTATAAAAGAGTTAACTGGGAAGCATGCACAAATGAGACAGAACAACACTTCACAACTCTAAACAGTACACCCATCACTAACATTTAACAATGCTGTACACATACTCAATAAAACTATCCAAAACGCTGACAAGAAACACATTCCAAGAGGTAACAGAAAAAGACACAACCCCAACTTCACACCAGAAATTCAAAACCTCATCAGACAACGCGACATACTGAAACACTCCCCAGCACCCCACACACAAGACATCACACAACAAATTCAAGCACTCAACACCCAAACTAACAACAAAATACAAGAACAACAAAAACTAAATTGGAATAACTTCCTACAAACACTTGATCACAAAACAAACACCCCAAAAATCTACAAAACACTAAACAGCATCACACTTTCCAACAGCAACACAACACAATCACATGCTGCAATCACAACAACAGACTCTACTCCTTCATGTAAACAACAAGCAAACACTCTCATCAATCACTTTTCACATGTCAGCCACCTAAAACCTCACAAAGACGACCGACGTGTCATCCGACGAAAGAGACAATTCCCCACAGACCCTGACTATACACCCTTCACCAATCACCAGAAAAAGCATATCTTCAACAATCTCACGCACTCAACCACCTGTGGCCTAGGCATTTGGAAGCATGGTATCATCATCACATCCCCCAAACCCAACAAAGACCCCACGCTACCCTCCTCGCACCGCCCCATCACACTCCTTTGCTCCCCCTCCAAAGTCATGGAATGCCTAGTATTACAACTAATTTCACCTGACCTACCCCTAGCTCCAACACAACATGGCTTTAGGCCACTGCACTCCACAAACACTCTTCTCACAGACCTTACACAAAGAGCTTTCGACGGCATCAACTCAGCTAGACCACCACACAGATCACTATTAGCCACACTCGACATTAGTAAAGCCTTCGATGCCATCCCCCGCCACAACCTAACAAACAAAATCTACAACACAAACATGCACAACAACACAAAAAGGTGGCTGGCCAACTTCCTTGCAGGCAGATGTGCACACGAATCTTTTGCCGGTCAGTCATCTAAAATCAGAAACTTTCCAAACGGAGTCCCACAAGGAGCCGTCCTATCGCCCGCACTCTTCAATCTGTACATGCACGATATAACTACACCCAATACGCCCCAAATAAACTTAGCCTCCTATGCAGATGACATAACACTCACATGCACACACCATGACCCAAAAAGAGCAACAGATCTCCTTCAACCCTATCTCAACACACTACATGGCTGGTGCACTACAAACAGACTTAATCTAGCCCCAGCCAAATCCACCGCAACCCTGCTCACAAGTTGGACAGGAGAACACGAATACATCCCTCAACTCACCATAAACAACACACCCCTAACACATACACACACACCCAAAATCCTAGGAGTAACATATGATACTCATATGACATTCAAACAGCACACCACAAACATTAAAAAGAAACTGACACCCAGACTTAACGCCCTCAGGTCACTTGCTCACACAAAATTTGGACACAACAAAGAAACTACCACCACAGTATATAAGCAATACATAAGATCAGTGATGGAATACGCAAGCCCAGCCTGGGCTTCTAACCTAGCTGAAACACATCATAAGACCTTACAGCCTATTCAAAACAAAGCCCTGAAGATCATTACAGGCTGCACAGCTACTTCACCCACAGATCACCTACATCAAGAAACCAAAATCCTCAAAGTCAAAGACCATCTGGACATGAGAGGCACTCAATTCCTGGCAGTAGCCTCCACGAACCAAGACCACCCACTAAACTACATGGCAACACACCCACAGACACCAAGAAATATCAAAACAACACCCAGCACACGGTATCACACACAATTATTGTCCTCTCTCCCTCCCTGCCCACCCCGAACCAACTTCCAAAAGCACATCCATACTCATATCTCTCACCGATCCATCCACTCACTCACAAACAACACGCAGCTGCATGCACGACCTCCCGAAATCCATCCTTCCGAATCCTCCCTTCCTCGCGAGGACAGAGTCCACCTGGCCAGGCTGAGATGCGGACACCATCCAGCTCTCCTGAGCTATCAGAAGAGACTGGATGACTCCGTTGTCGACGCCTGCCAGGGATGTAACACAGCACCCCATACCATTAAACACATCATAGAAGACTGCATTTCACACAACCACTTACGCCAACAACACAATCTGCACTCAATGAGAGCTCTGTGGGAAAGCCCGATCGTGGCCATGGCCTTTCTCAGGGACTCGGGGCTGTTCGGCCAGGCAGCTTAGGGAACAACAGCAACAACAACAACACCTTATCTTCAAGAGGGGTAATGTTTTTATTTTATTTTTTAAGCTTGATAGAGGTATTGGGAACAAACTTAAACACATTTATAAAATTTATATATAAATACATGTATAACATAAAGGCAGTCACAGTAGGATATTTTTTGACAATTTAATGAAAACCATCAACCCTATTTTCTGGCAATAATTCAAAAGTACTTTTCTCATTGGATTCCACAACTCTGTTCACAACATATACTTTTTAATTCTATACAATAATGCCAGAAATATAAATTTGTTTATTCTGGCTCTATTTTAGTTTATGACATATGTGTCTGCCTTCATCTTTAATGTGTTTACACTTTAAGGGGGGGGGGGGGGTTCATGACCCTCTTCTTCCTCTTTTTAAGCCCCATTACTTTTGAGATTTTAAGACATTCGACCCATTAGTTACACGATTGTAAAACCTATTGTGCCATTTAAGTGTCGATTTTGTCCCTGGCTAGTGAATTGAGCCTGCAATTTAGGAGGAACCAGCCTTTGGCAGGGGATTTTGTTCTGGCAATATTTCAGGTGTTCTTTTAATTGAATTCCGCAACTCTTTTCACAACAGATTATTTATAATTACTATAATAAATCCCTAAATACATACGTGTGTGATTCTAGTTATATTTTTAGTTTATTATAAATTCGCCTGCCTCAATCTTTATTATTTTTGCAGTTTAAATTTCTTGCCGTGTGGATAAAGCTTGTTATATCTCACAGATGTCAATACCTGCATAGTATTGTGTTATCTTCTGGAATATTATTATAAGTTAAGTTTGGCATTATTAGTTAATTTTAAGTGGTTTGCTATTGTTATGAAGAATTAGGAGCCATGTGTATGGGTAATTTCGTATTATTTTCAATCTTGTAATTTCCCACTGACTTCTTTAAGTTTTTGTACCATTTTCCAGATATGTAGTCCAAAACTCCTGAATATTAACCTCTATAATTCACAAACGACTGGAGTAATCGAGCTAATGTATCGACCATTTGGGAAGGGTCCGCCAGGGAATACGTGTGAAAATGTACAGCCCATTTGCTCTAGCCCTTTATGAGTTACAGAGTTTCTGGTTCACGCTATCTTCTCTACATATTTTGAACAGGGTATAGTACTTAATTTGCCGATACCAGTACACAATAACCCGGTAATGTTGACAGAAGTTTGTGATATAATGATGATAGCAGAGCTAGGGAGTTGTATGGTACCACCTCTATACAAATATTTCTTTGTATAACCCATGCAGTACCGGTGGCTTCCTTTACATTGTATTCTGGCAATTATTAGACGATTTTACTAAGCTTAGAAAGGACGTCTACCAATTAAAAGGCTAGTCTATATCAATCGATTCTTTTAGTTACCATATATTCTGCCTAAGCTTCATAAAACATATAAATGAAGCTGAAATAAAATAAAACAGACGTGACCGGTACTGAAAGGGATAAATAAGACTCGACAGTATTTTTTCGTAAGATAAATCACACATGGTCTCAATATAAGGAAGAGTCTCAATACCGAGACGTAAACATATTTGTTCTACAGCTTTATATAAAATTCAGTTATTCATTGGGAAGAAAATGTAGATATGCATGTATGTATGAGAGGAAGTGAGATAGATATATAGATACATAAAGAGAGAGAGAGAGAGAATGAGAGGCTGGAATACGTAGGCTTTATGAGTTCCAAGGGAACCATGTAATTAAGATTAATGGAGTTCTACTGAGGTGCTATTTTATGGCTGTATTATGAGAGAGAGAGAGAGTTACAAGGAATAATTAGTATCTCAGAGACCTTGTGGTCCATTCCGAGGAGATACTCGAAGTGGAAGGAGAGAGACTGTTTAGTGCACTACACTCTTTACAGAGTGTGCAAAATACTGTCTACTCTCTTCTTGAAGAATTGTTTACAATTTCGGAGGGAAGTTTGTTCCAGGTAGATATGATCTTATATGTGAACAAGTTTCCACAAATACTAGAGCAGAACCTTTTCCATTCTAATTTCAAGCCATGGTTGCGTGTTGTATTCATATTGAGGCTAAACATTGTGCTCTAACCCACATTGTCAAACTCATTAAGTATTTTAAATACTTAAATGAGCTGACCTCGTAATCTGCGTGTCTCCAACGGAAAGAGATCAAGAGCTCTCGACCGCTCTTCATAGATCAGGCTTCTAAGCGATGGAATAAGCTTTGTAGCTCTAGCTTGTACTCTTTCCAATCGCTCTATATCTTTCCTGAATACTGGATATCAGAATTGAACAGCATACTCCAGCAGAGGCCGTATCAGAGCGTTGTAAAGTGTGAGGACTATGAGAGAGAGAAAGAGAGAGAACAAATTATGATCATTAAATAATTCTTGAGAGGAATTTCCATAAGATGAATTTCAGGCCAACAAATTAAGGTCCCTCCATGCATTATCTATCTCTCTTCTCTCTCTCTCTCACACACCAACTTATGTAGATTCCCTTTAACCCTTTCACGCTTTTATGACGCAGAGGTTGCCAGATTAGCAATAATGAATAGAGTTATCTCACTCTTATAATTACCTCTCCAAAATTAGTTTTCTGCCCACAGCTAACTCAAAGACAACTGCAGAGGTTGAAGTAACTAAACTAAAGGTTTCTATATACCCCTGATGGTAACAAAGGCTTTAAAGTATCCCCAATAGGCTAAACATTGGGTCATATGCGTGAAAGGCTTAAACACATTTAGCCAACCCTCGGAGTATCCATAAAGAGATACCAAAACTAAGTCGACATATATAATTTATATAATTTATAATCTCTCTCTCTCTCTAAAAGGTTTTGTATCTCTTCCCACTCTCTACCTACTCATCTCTCTCTGAGAGGTTATCAACAATGCTCTTTACATTAGTTACTGTGCATTAGAACCAAGACACGTATGATACTAACATTATTATACAGAACTTTGATCAACAATAGATACACTGAAATATATATTTAACCCATGGACTGCTATGCACATCATTCTATAATATTTCTGTGACCTTGTTGCTGACAGAGGTGTGGTAAGGAAGATACCACTGTTGCCAAGTACTTCATTCATGAACAGGAGACAGTGTTTCTATCTGATATGACCCTGCCTTTACAATGAAGGCAGCGTTTTAGTGACTGTATTAAATCGTGGTTGACAACAATCAAAGCTACCAATGTTATCACAGGATCCTCGATTGCATATCGATATAATATATTGGGTAAAACAAGTTTCACACATCAACAGTCCACGCCAGATGCTGTCCACAATATCTCTAACCATGTTACTAACAATGTATCATTGGTGTGGCCCCGACTTTAACATAAACAGACCTACTATACCTCACACAAGCTAACAAGACTTTATCAAGGCGGAACGTTTCTTTATTTATTTTTTATTTTTGTTTCTATGTGAGTGAGGGAGGCAAAGGGCAGAACTGCCTGTAGCGAGTGCCTCCCCCAGAGTTGAAAGAGTGACAGGGCCAAACTCAAGGGACGTTCGAGCCAAAATGCCTGGACACACAGAGTTTGAAGCAATTTAAGTCATAGGAAGAGGGGAAGACTGATTCTGGGAGAGGTTTCCAGAGCTAAGCTGTTGAATAGAAGAAAGTCCGAGAGTAACGTTTCACTCTTGGGTTGGAGAGTTGCACAGAGTAGGGGTGGGATTGTGTTGCAAGACGGGTACCACGTGCCCTACGTAGAGGAGGTGGTATACACTGGGAGAGCTCTGAGGAACACTGACTATTATAGTAGCGATAGAATAGCGAGAGAGATGCAACACTGCGGCGGAGAGAGAGAGAGTGCAGAGATTTGGTAAGTGGACGGGAGTTAATGATACAAAAGGCTTTCCTTTCTACTTTGTCTAGGAGTGCAGTGTGAGAGGATCCTCCCCACACATGTGAACAATACTCAATACAACAACGCACCGTGCCCCTGTATAGAGCAAGAAGCTGTGCAGGGGTAAAGAACTCCTTGAGGTGGTTGAGCACGCCAAGCTTCTGGGAGGCTGGCTTAGCAAGACTGGTAATATGGTCTTTCCAAGTGAGAGCAGAAGAAAAAGTGACACCGAGAATATTGAGAGAAGATAAAGGATTGATTTTTGTATTGTTGAAGTATAAAGGAAAGTCCTCTGGGAGTTCTGGACGGGTAGTAAAATGGAGAAATTGGGTTTTGGAGGCATCAAATGCAACAAGGTTTTCTCTGCCTCAATTGGAAATAGTAGCTAGATCAGCGGATAAGTGTGCTATGGCTTCATTACGTTTGTTTTAGAGGGATTGCTGGCTGGGGTGTTTAGGAAAACTAATTGAGTAGTGTAAGGTAGAGTCGTCTGCGTATGAATGGATGGGACTGGAGTTACAGTTGAGAAGCTCATTTATGAAAATTAGAAAGAGAATTGGAGATAGGACAGAGCCCTGAGGAACACCGGAGTTGATAGGATGAGGAAGTGAGCGATGGCCGTCCACAACTACAGCTATGAAACGGCCAGAAAGGAAATTAGAGACAAAGGCACAGATGGAGGGATAGAAATCGAAAGAGGGTAGTTTAGAAAAGCCTAGTGCAATAGAAAAGGATTCACCGATAGTTGGAGGGTAGAGAGCGGTCACCCTTCTTTGGAACAGGTTGCATGAGAGCAAACTTCCCACAAAAAGGGAAGACGTTAGAGGAGAGACAGAGACGAAAGAGTTTGCCTAGGTAGGAAGTGAGCACAGAAGCACAGTTTTTGAGTACAACAGGAGGAACACCGTTCGGAACGTATGCCTTCTTAGAATTAAGCCCAAAAAGGGTAGAAAGTACATCTTTAGAAGAGATTAGGATATTAGGCATAAGTGTCTTGAATCGGCCACCTCCCCCCCCCCCCCCCGCGCCCCCCAAAAAAAGGAAAAGAAAAAAGAACAAAAATAATAAATAGGAAAAGTGGGGATTGGGCCTGAGTAGATAGATAGATATATAGATAGGAGAGAGGGGGTGGAGAGGGAGGAATTGCATCGGAATCATCCAAGGTGGAGTTTCTAGCAAAATTTTGAGCGAAGAGTTCAGCTTTGTCAGAGGAAGAAGTGATGATTGTGCAATCTGGAAGGAGAAGGGGAGGGAAAGAAGAGGAAGAAAAATTGTTGGAGACGTTTTTGGCTAGATTCCAGAATGCTTGGGAAGAGCTAGAGTTGGATAGTTCAGTGCATTTATTATTGATGAAAGAGTGCTTGGCAAGTCGAAGAACAGATTTGGCTTGATTCCGGGCAGAAACATAGGAAGAATGAGATTCTTGAGTTTTAAGCATCGGTTTCGTTTGAATGCTTCCTCCTTGTTGCGGACAGCAGTAGAACAAGCGTGAGATATTTTTGCATTAGACTGAGAGAGAGAAAATGGAATGTATGCTTACATGCCCGAGAGGATTATTTTGGTAATGCATTCAGCACTCTTCGAGGGTCCCCGGCCACGGAAGCAAAAGTTTTTCCAATGGAAATCAAGGAGGCCATACCGGAGAGATAAAACAGAAGACAGATAATAGTTTATCGTCAGAGGAGCCCAAATGAGAGAAAATATTTATGGTATAAGCGGAAGGGTTAGAGCTTAAAAATAAGTCAAGAATGTTGGGCTGATCTCCGAAGCAATCTGAGATACGGGTGGGTTGCTGGACTAACTGCTCTAGGTCGTTTCGGATAGAAAAAATTAAGGCTTGTTCACCAGGTTGGTCAGTGGAAACAGAGGAGAGCCATTGGCGGTGGTGAACGTTGAAATCTCCTAAGATGGAGATTTCTGCGAAAGGAGAGAAGGATAGAATGTGGAGGGAGCTGTACTTCCACCCAGTCAGCTAATAAACTTAACCCTACCAAGTGCTTTCGAGTACCGTGTTCCCTCCACTACTGCCTGCTTTCATTAACATATATCTTGCTGCTTTATCCCGTTCCTTCCTGGTGGTGTGAGTGCAAGCATGAAAAAGAAATGTTGATTGTAAATTAAGCCAAAACGATGAGTGTCTTGGAGCGTTCAGTTCCGGTGAATACAGCTGAAGGAAAGATAAATATTTGTATTGCTAATTACATGTTTATTTTTATTTTTTATTTTTTATTTTTGTTCTATGTGATTGAGGGAGGTAAAAGGCAGAACTGCCTATAGCGAGTGCCTCCCCCATAGCTGAAAGAGTGACAGGGTCAAAATCAAGGGACATTCGATCCAAAATGCCTGGACACACAGAGTTTGAAGTTGCTAAATGTAAGGAATGGAGAGCCAGCAAACATAGTTGGATATTGTATGGGTGGGAGAAGAGGAGAAGTAGTGGAGGAGGAGGTGGGGATCAGGAGGTCAGAAGTGTGGGAAGCCATGAAAAGAGTGAAGTTGGGGAAAGCATCAGGAACAGATGGAGTGTGTGGGGAAATGTTGAGGTATGGTGGTGAGATAGTGATCGAATGGGTATGGAAAATGTGCAAACTAGCATGGGAGAAGGGGAGTGCACCCGATGACTGGAAGACTGGCATAATAGTCCCTCTATATAAGGGCAAAGGGGAAGGAGGAGTGTGTGGTAACCACCGAGGAATATGTCTTCTAAGCGTAGTAGGGAAGGTGTACAGTAGGGTAGTGATTGAGAGAGTGAGAGTGAGAACTGAGAAATGGATAGGCGACGAGCAGGGAGGTTTTAGGAAGGGAAGAGGATGTGTAGATCAGATTTTTACCCTGAATTGTGTTGTGGAGAAATATCTGGAGAAGAAACAAAAGGTGTATGTTGCCTTTATGGACTTGGAGAAGGCCTATGACAGAGTGGATAGAGAAGGTTTGTGGAAAGTACTTAGAATATACGGAGTAGATGGCAAGTTGCTGAAAGCAGTGAAGAGCATGTATGAGGGTGCAAAGGCAGCAGTACGTGTGGAGAGTGAGCAGAGCGAGTTCTTTGATCTGAATGTTGGTTTGAAACAGGGGTGTGTGATGTCCCCGTGGTTGTTTACTGTATATATGGATGGAGTCATGAAAGAAATACTATCAAGAGCAGTGGATGTTGGTGTATCGCTGCAAAGGGAGGGAAATTAGTGGAAGCTGCCTATACTGCTGTTTGCAGATGATATAGTTCTGATGAGTGATAATGAATGGGAGTTGCAGGGACTGGTAAATGAGTTTGGAACAGTGAGCGAAAAACGGAATTTGAAGGTAAATGCGGGGAAGAGCAAGGTTATGGTCTTCGAAAGGGGTGAAGTCACAGAGTGTGAGGTGAAGCTGAACGGTCAGGCTATGGAAATCGTCAACTCTTTTAAGTATCTGGGCAGTGTGTTGAGTAAGGATGGGACTATGGTTGAAGAAATGTGGGAGAGGGTACAACAGGGGAAGAGGGTTGTAGGAAATGCGAAGCAGTAACAAGAAATAGGGTGGTCAGTATGGAAGTGAAGAAGTCCTTTGCATGACGGTGCATGTCTGTAATCCCGACACTATACTTCAACACAATGGAAGCGAAGCATAGAGACAGTTGAGTTGGAAATCCGACATCGACCAATAGTACCAGAGACGTGGAAATAGAAATTACTTAAGGAAAGTGTGCGCGTGGGCGGGGGGAGTGTCGCACCCACATAAACGGATGACCAAGGATAGTACACTCAGACTATATGGACAGTTAGAAGGGGGGGCGGTTGGGAGTTTGTATGATATAAGGATGTAGATACCTGCTCACCAAACGTGCTCTGGAGACAAAGGCAACCCACTTTACGATCGGGTCTTCTGTCGCTATGCGACACCTATGGAAAGCCGCCTAGAATGCTAAGAGGGGTTGTACGAGAGCGAGATGGCGAAGCGTGCAGGAGAACAGAAG
The DNA here is from genome assembly GCA_032716605.1 of Paralithodes platypus. NCBI lineage: Eukaryota > Metazoa > Arthropoda > Malacostraca > Decapoda > Lithodidae > Paralithodes > Paralithodes platypus. Next base: position 21,441,576 of record CM064565.1, on the reverse strand, counting down.
AGGTACGATCATTCAGGACCGAAGGAGATAGTGGAAGAGACTGAGCTGTGTTTAAAGGAAGTGATAGGATGAACACAGGGGCAGGTGCCTGTTGGAAGGGAGCGAGCGTTACAGAACTGACCCATGGGGGACCAATTGAGGTGCATGTCGGATGCTGATATCGCTTCGTGGACCCCACCCCACCTTCGGGAAGATCCCCCACAGGTGCACCTCCCAGGCCATAGTAAAACCTAATTCGATTGTCAACTATACCCCCAACAATGATCTGCTGGGGCGCGTTCCGTGAATACGCTCGCAGAGAAAAGATACACGAGTTGACTTGCTATTGACATGTTATTTTAAACACTACGAGTACTTTGATCGGATCTTCGAAGGAGAGGCAAAAGGGGTTGTCGGCCTTGGGTGTGCTTAGATTTAGAATCTGACGCACTACACTAGGCCGCGATTACTAATACTTTGCACCCAAAGGACCTACTTAGAGTCAGACGGTTATTTTACTGGATGTCTTTACGTAACCTGGGATTTTTCACATCAGATCCTACTCAGGCTGAGGGGCTAAAAGTGCGGGTATAATAAAAAACAATAGAAACGGAAAATAAGAGTTGACTAACGCCTTACTAGGGAGGGATTATAGACCAGGGAGGAAATCCCTTGCCGAAGCTCACTAAGCAATCCCAAAGGCCTATAATCATTTAGCACTGTATATACTCGCGTATGTAGCACAGGTGGATTCGAACCCTACAGCGGGTCGGTCAATCACACCTGACGCCAGCAGTTCCTTAATACTATAGATACTAACTAGAGAATATACTACTAGATAGATACTATATCATATATAAACTGTACATCACTAAAGAGATATACCTATAACTATATATATATATAGGACAAGGAGTAGACTGGGTGCAGTATCGGTGCCGGCAACCACCAGTGAACACGAACAATCCCGCGCGGATACCCTGTGAGGGGGGGAGAGGCCTCACGCAGATACCTGCCGCAGCGGAAACACCCATCGGCGAAGGATAGCCGAATAAACGAAAGGAGGCGAGCAACAACACGCCAGGTAGATATATAGTACAGTTCAAATATCGTGTGTGGGCAGAAATAGTGAAGAGCCGCATGTGTATAAGTGGGCAAAAAGCGCGAGGGCCATGTCTAGGAAGCGGGGGAGGTTTAGCGAAATACCTGTGCTGCCTAAGCTATGTTGGGTGGCTCGCATACGCTCTTCTCGCGACATCACTCAAGCTCTGGTGGGTGGTGTGGGTGTGGGTGGGGTCGTATTAGGGTTGGGGTTCGGGTGGCTGCGCTCGCGCGCGGTATGTGTGTGTTTCTCATCACGCGGTAATGGCGCATTGGGTGTGTGTCGTTTACGCTACCTCTCAAAACCAAGCGAAATAAAAAGTATATAAATACCTAACAGAATAACTAGCTAACGACAGCGTAACATCAGATTTTCATGTGTGGTAGAAACACCATGTATCTCAAGCCGTTCATCTAATACTTGCAATCAAGTCTATAAAATGGCTTACTTAAAATGGGAACAGACAGTGGGCCCTAGTTGCTTAGGGAAAACGCCAGAAAGATTACACTCTCTCCCCCTCCCCTCTCGCATCTATCAATAATTCTAGCTTCCCAAATGTCTGTGCGCCTCTGCGTGACACTCGCGCCTCTTCCATCCGCCTCTGTCGTCTCCTCGCTCTCTCTTCCTCTCTCGTCATAGTGACGAGCTCGAGACAGTGCAGTGTATTGCAACAAAGTTGATTATGCGTTCCGGTCACTCAGAAAGTGTCCATATCATCTAAAGATTAACATTTCATGTTCATGTCGAAAAGAAATTGCGAGTCAAATTAACTGTCTAATTCAGCCAGGACGGCGAATCTTCATGTCCCAAGCACTAATTCTTCACCTAATTGTGGACAACCAAAACTGCTAGAAAACACGTTGGCAAATCGTAATACAATTTACACACATTCGAAAAGAGCGGGCATGTACATCCCCTCTTCGAAGGTGTAATGGAAACAAGGGAAATAAAAAAAAAAAAAAAAGGCTAACGCCATCATAGTATACGATATTATCAACTTCCTTCTGTTTCTAAATGCATTGTCCCAGTATAGATGTTTCTTCAATTCTGCTGGGTCTTTATTTCTCGTTCCAACCCTACTTGTCCATGCCGGACCCACGTGGTAGGTGATTGATGTGGGGAAAAGCCTGCGACAGCACACTACCGAACGTCTCGGTCACGGGCATCTCGGTGACCCGATTCAGTCCCCACGCTCAGCCATTACAGTGTTTTCAGCTTTACTACACTGGTACTAGCCGTACTCCCGTGTATTTCCCAGGGTGCAATAATGGTTAGTGTGTTTTTGTTGTTCCCTAAAGCTGCCACTTCACTTTCTACATAATTAACTTTGGTCGAGGCCGCTATGACATCTAGAGCGAAGGCTAGAGAGAAATGGCGTTATATATGTAACCTGAACAGTTTTCACGGTGTTTTGCGCCGGCCATGGTTGACTTGTGGAATAAGTTGCCAAATGAGCTAGTCAATTCAGCTAATATCTCCATTTTTAAGTCTAGAGTTAATGCTTTTTTGCAGCATTAATTCTAATTTTTAAACTTATTTTATTCTATTTTATTGTATTATATTTAAGCTTGATATCCTCCACTGCATAATATGTTATCTGTGTTTAATATGTGTATATGTACAGTACAGTATACAGTTGTTTTTATTTTTTCCTAAGTTGCCGTAGTCTCTCTCCAGTGCCTCCGGGTGTTTTGTGTGGATTCATGTTTTCTGCACTCACATGGTTGGATGACTTCGGCATCTCATATAATAATATGAAATTTAATCTGTAGCATTCTATGTAGTAGTTATGCTGAACTGTCTAGCGGAGACCTAAGTCTGTGCAGTCTGTGTAACTCACTCACTTACTCACCCACGCCCAACCCCAAACCACCACTGCGCTCCACATCGCTGCTCGAAATTTGACCATAACTTGAGTATTCCATTGCTCATCCCCTTAATTGTTTGCATGAGCTGTAGCTAAGTGCTAGTTTAACTGCCCTGTAGTTGCTTTGCATGTAATTTTGCTTTGTTTTTTACTGATAAACGTTTGTTTATCGAGACTGCCTTTGTTTACATTTGTACCGGTTAGTGACGACCGACGCTCTAAACTAAACAAACTATTTGCTCGTTTCATATAATTTCATTTCATAAACTTCTAGCACTTATTGTATATATTTCAGCACTCACTGTACTTAAGTGCTTAGCAAACCATCCAGTAGTTATCTTGCACTGGTCTTTCCACTGGACTGGTAATCCAATGGACCCTGGTTCGAATCCCAATATGTCAAAGGGAGTTATTGGGATGGAATTTGTGCTGTACCTAGTAACAGTGCATTACCACAGCACACCGAAATGCCAAAAAAATACCCTCATTGTTCCCTGTTTAAATAGCATTGTATGAATATTCTCATATTCAAAAATATGCTACAGGGGGGCAATGCCTAGTGAGTTAATTGCTCAATAGGTGGCGTTCTGAGAGTGAGGGTCCGAGTGTGGGGAGTAAGACTGTGAAGCGCAGAGGCGAGGCGGCTTCAGAGATGGGATTGGTTCGAGCCGTGAAACTTTGCATGTCTCACTCCCTAGACTGGAACAAGACCTCACGGGCCTCACCGTGTTCA